>CABHPH010131597.1:0-31686 GCA_902168325.1 Peromyscus nudipes
GGACTTGACAGGTTTTTCAATGGCCCTCAGAACGAAGCACCTGATTAGTCCTGCATGAGTCACTATCTGTCAGCTTCAGTGGCATGGCACCTATTTGGGTCTGTTGTCCTAGAGTACAACTCTCTCCAGTATGGTTCTCAGGCACCTTAGGTGAAGAGGGTTGCTAACTCTACAGGAACCACCTTCTCAGTTTGTCCTTCTGAGTGACCCACAGTAGAGGATTTATCTGTAGCTTCTATATCTTCATCTCCATGAATCTCTGGGAGTATGTCAGATAATAACTTCCCAATGGAGCCTCACTATCCAGTCAGACCATGAGACCTTCCCCAGGCAGAGAGGATTCCCTTGGGCTAGCTCTCCAGCTGCTGGCAGCGTTTGGAAGTCAGGTTACCTCTTCATACAGCATCCCACCTGTTGCCACAGGGAAAGCATGATTCTTTTTTTAAATTTCAGATAAAATATCTTTTACCTTGCCATTTACACGTGATGTCAAGTACATTTCTATCATGTGAAACAGATCTCCAGGACACTTTCCATCTGCAGAACTAAAACACCGTAGGCAAGAAACAACCCTCTGCTGACCTGCCTGTCTGCAGCACCCTATCTATTTTTGTGTCCCCATGGTTTTAGGCAGACAACTTGTATAATGTAAGAGCTTTTAATGACTGGCTCCTTTCACTACCTCACTGTTGTCCTTCAAGGTGAACTTAACCTTTTTAAACTTTGGCCCCAAGTGGTTTTCTTTGCAGCTCCTGAAGTTGTCATATGTTGTGCCCTTGTAGCTTCCTGTGGGCCCCACTGTAGCCTAGAGATGGCTTCCCATGCAGGCTTCCCTTGGCCTCTTAGGAGTATCAGTCAAGACAGTGGCCAGTGTGGTACTGTCTACATTTGCAGGGCTGGCATTGGAGCTCGCATCAGGATCTCCTTCGGAGCAGTTTGCCTCTAGCTTGGCTTAGTTGCCACCTGGTATACAGCATCATGACCAGAAAAAAATATCAATAGGCCTTTAATGAACCATCTTACCAAATACATTATTTTATTGAAATCTGATCACTGTAAAAAGAATATAGTGTGCAGTTAGGAGTTTTGCAATGTGCCCTGAATATTGTCTCATTTAGTCTTTGCTTTGTAGCAAGCTACAGTCTCATCTATGAGTAAGGAACTGTGAGCTCAGAATGCTAGGGCTATAAGACAAATAGGTATAGGAACCCTTTGGTGATCCAGAACCAACCTCTAACCCTTAGACCTAGGGCCTCCTGTTTACAAAGCACTGGGAACAGAACCATGGAAGAAATTGGAATGCTGAGGCTCTCTCAGCTACCCATTGTAATCAATTATGGTTTGTTTTGTAGCACTAGGAATCAAATCCAGGGCCTCAGGCTTACATGCTCTCTACCTCAGAGCAATACTCCAGCCCCCAATTCAGTTCTTGATAATTAAGGTTGAGTCCCATTTGGGTTTCTTTATAGTTAAGGTTGTTTTTGTTTCCTTTTGTTAAAAAAAAATTTGAACTCACTGTACCTACTAGACCTACTTGGAGTCTCCTGCTTCCAAAAGCTTTTTAGGTGACTGCCTTCCTTTGAGCTCTCTTTAGCCTCAGAAAGCCTGCTTCTTTCACCTGCATCAGAGGAAAGGTTTCCTTTGCATTTTGGCTTTCCTGGACCACCCCCCCAACCCCGGGACAAAACAAAATGAGCCTTGGAACTGGCCCTTGGCTCTCCACGAGAAGGCTTTTGTTCAATTAAGGACAGACTTCTCTTCCCCAACTGTCATCTTGTCCTGTGCCTTTTGCCCATTGAAACTTGGGCACCTATGAAGGTGTTGTATTGCATACTCTGATTCCCTCCATAAACAATCTATTCTGGATTCTTCGGTTCTCACGCATATTAACTAAATCCTGTCTGATGCTGGGAGTTCAGAGGGAGGTCCTGTTGTCTTCCACTTCAATATCTGACGTTTCTGTAGGGCAGAAAGCGGGTGGGCTCCCAGTATCTTGGTTGCTGATACCTCTTTAGCAAGACCCAAGCTGCTGGTTTTCAGTGGAGCATTTCTCAGCCTAATACAGTAGGGTCTGTGCAGGGTGCATCCGTGTCGATGTAAGGATGGTCGGTTAATCCAGTGACTCACTTAGAGAGAGACCCTTCACTCTGAGGCATGTGGCTTGCATCATAAATCCCCTGCACCTGTCTCACCATGTTTCATGGAAGGGACAAGCACGCCAGGGGAATTACTGCTTCTAATCCAGTTTGTAAGGGAGAGAAATCCCAGAGCTTGATTCTAACTGAAAGGGATTTACTCAGTTTATTTTATAAAATTGTTAGCTGATCAGGAAAGTGGATTTGTATTTGTTAGGTTTGGGGACAGAAATGTGGCGTGAATCTTTTGCCATTAAATGCTATGTGCTTTCACTTCATACTTGTGAATAAATGTTTTGATGTTTTTGCTTTTTGAGGCACAGTCTTATGTTGTCCAGGCTGGCTTCAAACTTTCTGTGGGGCTGAAGATGGTCCCAACCTTCTGGTCCTCCTGCTCCTACTTCCCAAGTGATCCAATTACAGGCGTTCCCCACCACGCCCAACTTTTGTATTGAATCTTGGGGTTTGTTTCTTGTCTTGATAGGGCCAATAGACTTATTGACTCCTGCAGAGGTGTGAACTAGCTGGTGAAGAGTTTCCCAGTGGTTCTCAGAGGAAGTCTGTCAGCACTCCACCTGCATCCCTAACCTAGTGCCTTCTTGACAGAGTAAAACTAGGAAACCTGACAGAGTTCCTCACTACCTCATTCTACACCTACCTGACCTTCCTGGATCCAGACTGTGATGAGAAGTTGTTTGATGACGTCAGTGATGGGAGCTTTAGTCCTGACAGTGAGTCAGACATAGGAGGATACCTGGAGGACAGCAGTCGTCCAGGTACCTTGCGGCGGGCTTCCGTGGATTGTTGGTTGAATTGGTTTAAACCTTGACACTATGATAAAATTGCCTAAGACCCAAATACAGAAAACAATTGACAAGTGAGCTAAAAGCAAACAAACAAAAACAAGGCTTCTGAAGATTCTGCTCATTCAAACAAATTAAGTGCTGCTGTAAGAAACTAAAGTATACTGGGGCCCTTGAAAGCAGGGCTTCGTAAGCCCAGTAGGAAAGTCTCAGGTACAAGACTGTTCATAGATTGATACTTTAAAAAAATGTTTCCCATTTATTTATTTACTCTGTCTCTGTCTCTGTCTCTCTGTCTCTCTGTCTCTCTCTGTCCCTCTCTCTCTCTCTGTCATTCTCTCTCTCTGTCTCTGTCTCTGTCTCTCTCTCTCTCCCCTCTCTCTCTTTGTGTGTATGTGTGACATACCATGACATATATATCATATGTAGAGGTCAAAGGACAGCTTTGGGAAGGTGACTCTTGCTCCCTCATGTAAATCCTGAGGATTGAACTGTGCTTGTCAAGCTTGGCAGCAGGCACCGTTGCCCACTGAGTCATCTCACCAGCCCTCTTTTTAGTTGGTTCTTTTTTAATATGGTCCATTTGCCCCTCAGACCTCTGTGGCTCATTTGCACCAGCTGCTCCTGGTGCTCCTTCAAGGGGTTTGCACAGCTATTTAAACTAAATCCTAACCTGAGGGTGAACCCAAAGCTTCATGCATGCCTGGACTGCTGAGCTGCACTGCCAGGCCCTTACGAAATAGATCTGTAAAAGAGAAACACATTGCTTCACTTTTGAAAGGAATGGTAGGAATGACCTAGCTTTGATTAGATATGAGGGGTGAAACCCCACACGTATATAATATGTCTTCATCCGAACATGGTTTTGGATTAAAGTGATCTTTTTTACTTTTTTTGTTGTTTGTTGTTTGTTTGGTTTGATTTTTTTTGAGACAAGGTCTCTCTGTGTGACAGCCCTGGCTGCCCTGGAACTCACTCTGTAGACCAGGCTAGCCTTGAACTCACAGAGGTCTGCCTGCCTCTCCCTCCGAATGCTGGACTTAAAGGCGTGGGCCACCACCACTGGGCTCTGTTTTTACTTTTAGATAACGTTTCTAAGTGGTGCAGAAAGCTCCCTAAGGCTTACCTTATTCTAAGATTAGGACAGGATGTCAGCTGCTGTTCTTCAGGTGGTTCTCATATTCTACTGCTTGCGTTGGGATGGTGTGACTTAAACACTGTCTCATTCTGAATTTCCTTAGCCTACAATGAAGATTTAAACAATAAATTTATATAGACATATGACATACCTGTCACTAGCTTTATCCTTTAGTGTGAGTGGACGTGCAAATATGTGTTGCTGAATGTTGTCTTCTCAGCAGCTTGTTTTCATGGATTCTTCTCCTTGGTTGTCCAATTACAGAAAGCCAAGATGAACTTGACCAGTATATCAACCACCTTCTTCAAAGCACATCCTTGAAGTGCTACCTGCCTCCTCTTTGTAAGAAGTCAGAAGACAGACATGTTTTCAGCGCTGTCCACTCCACTCGGGACATACTTTCTGTGATGGCCAAAGCGAAGGGTTTGGAAACTCCATGTATGTTATTAAGCTCTTCTGTCCATTAAGATACATTCTTTTGTCAAAGTAATGTGTTAATATAATTTAAGTTGATCCTAAAAGACAAGATGTGCCCTCCTCCCCCAACCTTCTACTTCGATATGACCACTTTCAGCTCTTCTAGATGTTTCTTCTGGCATTTCCATATTTCTAAAATAATGTGTTTCCTTCTGTCCTTTGAGGTATCAATTTAGCCTATAATGTTCTAGTGTGTGGATCAAGATTTAGCTGTCTTAAATTACTACTCCTCTACTTTGTTCCCTAGCCTACAAAGGGAACTGTCTAAAAATTTAGTTAAAGCAGTCTTCACACTTTATAGTGCATATACAGAGAGTATTCTTAACTGAACAGCATAGTGTACTATGATTACATTCCTATTTTTAATTTCTGCTTTTCTTGAAATGAACATTGTCCTTTTCACTTGATTTTCTTCTTTCTAAGTCTTCCAGTGTCCTCATAATAAAATTTCCACAAGGCGAGTTACATTAGTGAATCTCTTGAGTCTATTTCTTTCTTAGAGTCTGCAAAAAGTCTCCCCCTTTCTGGGCCAGCTGTGATGTATGCCTGCTCCCTTGACTTGCTTTCTGGGTTAGTTCCTGTTTTCTGTACCTCAATTTTTCCTCTTTCTTAGTGCTATTATTTTGGTGGAAGACATCCAGTAGCCTTCTTAGAAACAACAGGTAGTGGGTAACATTGAGCCTTTACAGGTCTGAAAATGCTTGCAAATGTCTTATACCCTTTTGACAGGTTGACTAGGTGTAGAATCTAGATTAAAAATACATTTTTCTTCAGATTTTTAAAAGCATCACTTCATAGCATTAGTTTGTGTGTATGTGTATACATGTGTATTTGTGTGCATGTACGTGTGTGTGTGTGTGTGTGTGTGTGTGTGTGTGTGTGTGTGTCTGTATATGTGAGAAGGCTGATATTCAAACCTTGGGTGTTCCTCAACAAGGATGCTTGCTACCTTGTTATATTTGTTTTGTGTTTTTGAGACAGTCTCTCACTGGCCTGGGGCTCACTGGTTAGGCTAGGCTGGCTAGTTAGCAAGTCTTAGGGATCTTTCTGTCCACCTCTAAAATATTGGAATTACAGTGCATGTAGCCATGTCCAGCTTTTAATGTAGGTATGGGAACTCAGGTCCTTAGACTTGGGTGACAAGCACTTTTCTGATGGAGCACGCTTCAGTCCCTTGTTAGTATCAGCCTCAGATTTGGAATCCACAGCCTGCACATAAATGAAGGAGAACCATAGAATATGTTACATAAATATAGACAAGAAGGTTCTCTCTGGGTAAGATGTTTGCTTTCTGATATGTTCTCACTTGGCTTTTCCAAAAGTTTGCCTTAAGCATACAGTTAGGTTTTTGATGAGTTCTTTATTGGCCACATTTAGTTTTAGTTACTTTTTTTTTAAATTTATGCTGTGTGGGTGTGGGCACACATGTAGAGGTCAGAGGGCAGCTGGTAGGGATTGGTTCTCCTTCTGTCATGGGGGTTCCCAGGATTGAGCTCAGCTTATGTGACTTGGCAGTAAGCACCTTTACCCACTGAGTCATCTCACTGGCCTATGTATGATTAATTTTGTAAGTAGAGAAAAGTAAACAAATAATTAAACATAAATCACACCTTTTAGTCACCACATTTTTTAATCATTTATTTTTGAAGTTCTAACATAATTATATCATTTCCCCCTTCCCATTCCTCCCTCCAAACCCTCTTCTAGATCCCTCCTTGCTCTCTTTGAAATCATGACCTTATTTTTAATTAATTGTTTTTATATGCATAAATGTACATGTCCCAGAAAGCAAGACCCTCAGCTCCATTAACATTTCCAATTAGTCCTTCCCTACTCCCAGGCAATCAGTTTTTCTGTCTCTATATTTTGTTCATTTTGAATATATAGAACAAGCTGATGCATACCATATATGGTTTTCATGATTGGCTTCCTATATATACATATAAATTTCTAAATATAACCTGCTCAATCTGTATAATGTTACTTGTATGTATGTTTTTAGGGCCAGCTGTTTGATATTGGAAAACCAATTGGTATATTCTTTCCTAGAGAAGACTTTTCTATAGCTCTCAACATTCTTTTTTGTTGTTGTTGTTGTTTTGTTTTTTTGTTTTTTCAAGACAGGGTTTCTCTGTGTAGCTTTGCACCTTTCCTGGAACTCACTTGGTAGTCCAGGCTGGCCTCGAACTCACAGAGATCCGCCTGGCTCTGCCTCCCTAGTGCTGGGATTAAAGGCGTGCGCCACCACCGCCCGGCTCAACATTGTTTAGTTCACTATAGGACTTGTTTTTGTTTGTTTGTTTGTTTGTTTGTTTATTTGTTTTTTTCTGTGTGTGTGTGTGTGTGTGTGTAGGACTGAGACTTCATGATCTTTCTCCTATCTACTTTTATTGTGAAATATTAGAATGAAGATGTGTTACATTCACTTATGCTGTGGAACGTTGGTTTAATGATGCAAAGATGTGTTGCATTATTTTATGTTGCATTTGTTTAATTCTGTGAAGCTGTGTTACTGTGCCTGTCTAAAATACCTGATGGTCTAATAAAGAACTGAACAGCCAATAGCAAGGCAGGAGAAAGGATAGGAGGGGCTGGCAGGCAGTGAGAATAAATAGGAGAAATCCAGGAAGAGAAGATCGAGGAGGACATTAGGGCCAGCCACCTAGCTACATAGCAAGCCACAGAGTAAGAAGTAAAGAAAGGTATATAGAATAGAGAAAGATAAAAGCCCAGAGGCAAAAGGTAGATAGGATAATTATGTTAAGAAAAGCTGGCTAGAAACAAACCAAGTTAAGGCTGGGCATTCATAAGAAAGAATAAGTCTCCATGTATGTAATTAATTGAGAGCTGGGTGGTGGGTCTCCCAAAGAGTAAAAGTAAAAAAACAAAAAACAGCAACAACATATTTTGGCATGTCTGTTGTTGTTGTCTTTGTTCATCTCATGTTTAGGTATTCATGTTAGTAAGACTTCGTGTGTGTAGCTTCTGACATTACTAAGAGACAGTCTTGATATTTTAGGATTTATAATGTATTGCTCCAGGATAATCTGGCTTTCAAAGTTTTCTTAAACAATTTAAGCTTTTATGTCTTTCATCCTTACATATGTTGCACCTCTTTTGTGAGTTTCTTTTCTGAATTTGGTAACAAAGAAAACTATAACTATAACTAGCTAGTCTTTAACCCCATCAAAGACCCAAGAAGGATATAATATTACCTGAGTAAACAAGAAGTGCAGAGCAAGAAACTTCTAAAACTATAGAAACGACAGAGACAGATGACTGCCTAGACAGTCATCCAAGGTTCCTCTGCAATGTTGGGTCATCCATCTTTGGCCTAAAGGCCTAGAATATCTGACAAACTTTTCTGTGAAGCAGGAATTTCAAAGGACTGTCCTACCTTATCTTGGCAAAGGTCAACAGTCACCTTCTTTTCTGTCCTGCTTGTCCAATTTGGACAGCATACTGTCAGTAGTTGAGGCAAGGTCAGTTTTTTGCCCAGGAGCTAGCTTTGTTACAATGAAAGCAGACTTCATATGGAGATTCTTTGATGCCCATCATCCTTTTTGAAGTAAATTGGTGCTACCAGGAGCAGACATATCATGACTATCATGAAAAGCTTTATGTTATTGAAACATCTTAAATGCTATAATCTGTAGGTCTCTGAAGTGTTTGAAAACTGTCTATCTAAAATATTATCTCTGTTTAACCTTGAAAACATACCTAACATGACTACAAGTTTGATTATATATAATAGATGACTATTAACCTGAATTTCTTAATTATACATTACATTTTTAAATGAGCTGCATTAGTACAATGCCTTAAATAAGAGTAGAAATATATATACAGTATGTTAAAACAAAAATAACCTTAATTTTGTATCAATATACAAAAATACACATCAATGTAAAATATTTAAGATTAGCAGTTGCTTTTTGTTTAAAAGTAGATTCAACAATCTACCCTTTTTCCTGTCATTTCTATGCAATATCCCCTTTTTTTCTTTTCAGAATGACATCCCTGAAACTAATCTCCTTTGCTTAGTTTTCCTCCCTAACTATGACCAATAACAACTTGCAACCCCCTGCCCCAAACAATGACAAACATCCATAATCCACCAAATGACCAAAAACCACCCACCCCAACTCCTGGGATTGTGGCATCATTGTTTTCTAGACTGCTTCTTGTTGTCTGGGGATGACAGCATCTTTAGGGAACCCTGAGAAAATTGGGACCTTGGTCAAGTCCTGGGAGAGCTAACTGTATTATTTTTTGTTTAGTCTCTGTGTGATGGGAAAGTGTATCTGAAAGTCTTAGCTGGATAGTTTGTGAGGATCATCTCAGCTAGCAGCTTTGAAGTTGCTCTGGATGCAGAATTTTGAGGAAACTGCAACAGAGGCATTCTGAGAGGCTGGATCACCTGGGCTACTTGTTTTTATTGATGTCTGGTCCTTTTTTTAAAAAAAAACACACAACCTTTTAAAGGTAACATAAATATCTGTATTAACACAAGTATGGAATGTAGTGTGCACAAGTCAGCTAAAGGTGATTTTTTGTTTTATGTTTGAGCAGGTAAAAAGCATCTGTTAACTTTATAAGTCCTTTTGGACTGTATAACCAAACCTCTATCCATGCCATGTAAAAGGAAAGCATGTAATAATAAGTCATGAGGATTCTGTAGCCAACAAGATTTATCATGTCTCATCCAGTCTCACAGCTGTTCCCATGTTGAGGGATCAGCATTTATGTTACCTGTCCTATAGTCTTTCTTGACTTTTTTTCCTTTATGTCTGTAGCCAAGATTTTCAGGTCTCCCCCAATCAAATCTGATTTTCATTAATTTTAAAAGAATCCTTAGCTTTTCATTTCCTGTGGAAACAAAAGCATAACCTCTTCCAACGCAGCACATTTTCTGACCTTCAGTCTGAAGTTAAGACATTCTTAAAATATATAGATTGGTTTAATTTAGCATTTTCCATAATTCAGTGTCTCTCAGCAGCTATTGTTTTTTGTTCATTGGCATTTAAAAAATTCAAAGTCAGCAAAGCACCATACAGGATCCAGACACCCTGTGTATTTACCATTGTTTTTTATATTTTGTGTGCATTGGTGTTTTGCCTACATGTATGTCTGTGTAAGGGTGTCAGATTTTGGGGTTACAGACAGTTGTAAGCTGCCATGTGGGTGCTGGGAATTGAACCTGGGTCCTTTGGAAGAACAGCCAGTGCTCTTAACCACTGAGCCATCTCTCTAGCCTCTGTATTTCCCATCTTTATGTGGCTTTTTCTTTTATATTTCTTTACTCTGTCTTTAAAGGCTTTATTTTATTATTTTGAAACTATTTGTTTTTCTATGACTGTCTATACCCATTTTATTTTTTTCAGCATCTAAGCACATTTTTAAGCATACTCTACCTGTTCAGCAGTTTTCTTGGTCTGGATCTGGCTTTACTGTGTGCCTGTAGTGTTCTCTGACCACAGGAGACAAACCTTGTAATGGTACACTGTGTGGCCTGTAATAATAATAAGTCATGAGGATTCTATAGCAAACAAGATTTATCATGTCTCATCCAGTCTCAGAGCTGTTGCTATGTCGAGGGATCAGCATATATGTCACCTGTCATGTATAACCAAACTTCTATCCATGTCATATAAAAGGATGCCATGTAATAATAAGTGGCACATGGCACACTGGTAACTGACTCTGCCCCCTCAGTTCTGTGAGAGCCTAGTCTTATGCTGGCTGCTGCAGAGCCACATTTACCTGTCCCAGCTCTGGGAAGCTGCTATGTCCATGTTGTGGCAGGTGTTTCTATCTAGGCTCCTGCTCCAGTAGTGCACAGGCTACTCAAGTGCTCAGCTGTATTAAAGGGGCCGTGCCTACCCAAGAGACCACTTTCTCAGGCCCTATGTGGATATTCAAGCCACATGTTGGACACCATATGAAGCATTTATCTAATTATTCTTTATCAATAAAAACTCTGGAGTCAGATATCGGAGTAAGAACCTGAATGATCAGAGAAGTGGCAGAGAAGCGACCAGTGACTTCCCCTTTCTCTCCTTCCTTGATCCAAAAAGGCCAACAATCTTTCTAAGCCCCACCCTACTACTTCCTGTATCTCTATATGTCCTTGGTCCTCCAACTTCTATGACTAATTTGGTCAGCTGGTAGCTAGCTCTGATCTCTGATTCAAAGTAAACTTTATTGATAGCCTCAGGAGTGTCAGAGTATGATCAAACTATCCCACAACATTGTAACTTGTGTTTTTTCTATGATATGCTATGGTGATTTTCTTTTCTGGTCTTTTCTATTTGGTGTTCTATGTGCTTCTTATACATGCATGGGTATGCCTTTCCTTTGGGGAAGTTTTCTTCTATGATCTTCTTGAAAATCTGATCTGTGCCATTGACTTTGGATTCTTCTCCCTCATCTATGCCCATAATTCAAAGATTGGTCTTTTCATGGTATCCCACACTTCCTGTATTTTTCCCTCCCTTTGTGTGTGTTAATTTTTTTTAATCCATGTTCCTTTTTATTTGGTCTCTAGGCTCTACTTTGTCTTTCAATCCTGATATTCTATCTTCTGTTTATTCATTCTACCTGTAAGGCTTCCCTTTGAGTTTTCTGGTTAAATTATTGGCGTCTCCAATTCCATCTTCATTCCAGCTTGAGCCCCCCTCAGTGTTTCGTGTTCTTTCTGAATTCCATTCTCAAGTCCTGGATTGTTGTCACCATTTCTACCAGCCTTTATGTTTGTGTTTTCTTGGGCCTTAATCAGACTTAATCAGAGCTTCTTAAGCTCTTTCTATTTCATTTCATTGAGCTGTTTCTTTGTGTTTTCTTCAAACTCCTTGATTGAAGTTTATGGTTCTTTTAAATTCTGTGTACTGGGGTGCACCTAGGTAACTCTCCTCCAAAATTCCTATAGGACTTGTAAACTTGTGAAAGAAGGTACTGGCTTGACCTTCCGTGTGTGTGTGTGTGTGTGTGTGTGTGTGTGTGTGTGAGAGAGAGAGAGAGAGAGAGAGAGAGAGAGATCTTTTGTTAGTTCTAAGTCTGATATGGATAGAACAGCTTGGGACAGAAAAAAGGATGTGTGGGTGTGATGGGCCTAGAGGTTGGAAATGGCTTGGGTGGAATGAAGTCAGATGGATAAAATAAACTGCGTTGGCATATAGGATGCACTTCCTGGCCCAACCCTGGAGTGTGGGTGTAGATCTAGCTGGGTGGAAAGGTTGGATATGGCATGGGAGTGGCCTTTAGGTTGGGAGGTAGGCAAGGTCCGTCCTGGTGGAAACCTAGAGATGGAATGTGGTGCGGGCTGGGGTGGCCAGGCTAGGTTGGAGCACTGGATGTGAGACCTGAACTAGGTCTGGTGGGGTGAGAAAGGTAGGTGAATGAGGGAGAGACTCTCCAGGCTAGACCCTGGAGAAAGATATGGGAGATCTGGCTAGGTGAAGAGGTTCCTATGTTGATTTTTGATCTTTCAAATATTAGCTGGCTTTGAAAAGTTTTAAGAGCTTCTGTTCACAGGTTCTGAAATTTTAATTGTATGACTTGACCTGGGAATGTTTTCATCCATTGTATTGGGTACTTAGTGGGCCTTCTGATCTGAAAATTCATGATTTTCAATCCTGTAAAGTTTTTCTAAAAACTTTGAGTCATTTTCTTCCTCATATTATTCCTGTTCTTTTTTCATATATTTATTTATTAACTTCTTGGAGAGATTTTTATCATTTCTGTTCTGTTTTCCATATTTCTGATCTGTTCTGAGTATAATTAGCTCAACTTTTTGACCTTCCCTTAATGGATTTTTTTCATTTTTGCTATTGTTTTAATTTTTATTCCCCAAATTCCATCTGTTCTTGTTTCATACATGTAATATAGTGTGTTATCATTCTAAAAACATTAGAGACAGGGCTTTTTATCTTCATGTTTACATTTTGTTCTCCCTAATGGTTTCCATTTCCAGGTCACCTTTTCCTTTTAGTAAAGGTTCCACTTCTCATTTTAGAGGTCCTCCTGCAGTACAGGGTGGAACTTGTGGCCTTGGGCCTGTGAGATGTAGGCTGATTCAACAGAGGTACTCTACTGTCTCCCATTCTACAGTTCTCTTTCTGGAAGGGGAAAGAACTGTTCTCGTGGATCCCTGATGTGTCTCTCTAAGGAATGAACACAGGCCTTCAGATGTATTAATCAGTCTGTGCCCAGGCTTCCTCCCTCATTCACTCTCCAGTCTTCTGTCCTCCTGACAGGAGCAGACAGCATGCTGTGTGCAGAAGAGAACATCTAGGGAGCTCACTACATCTCACACACTGTCTCTTCAGTCTTTTTTATTTTTTTATGTTTTTATTCCCTTGGGCTCCACACCAGTTCCAGAAGTAAGCAGGACAGCAAATTCCTGAGAATTCAGAGGATTCTCTTAAGGCAGATCTGACTGGTTCGTTGATTCCCCATTGTATTCTTGGAGTTTGCTGACCCTGTGTTTTCTTTTTCCTTTTTTAAAAATTTTTATTTATGCTTTCATATATCACATCCCAACCAGTTTCCCCTCCCTCCACTCCTCCCAGCCCTTCCCACCTCCCCTCTCCTCCAGATCCACTCCATTTCCCTTCAGAAAAAGGCAGGCCTCCCAGGGATATAAACTGAATATGGCATGACAAGTTGCAGTAAGACTAGGCACATATCCTCATATCAAGGCTGGATGAGGCAACCCAGTAGGAGGAAAAGGGTCCCAAGATCAGGGAAAAGTGTCAGAGACAGCCCCCACTGCCACTGTTAGGAGTCTCACAAGAACACCAAGCTACCACCACCCTAACATATATGCAGGTCCTGTGTTTTCTAAATCACTTATCTTTCAACCTTTGTCTTTCCTATTCCTGAAAAATACTTCTATTATCTTCTTTCCTGTTTTTAACCTGTTCTTAAAGATTTGTCTTTTTGTTTGGTTTTAGTTAGGTGCTTTTGTTTTGTTTAGTGGTTGTTTTGGTTTTTTGACACTGTCTTGTTGTATTGTACAGGCTGGGCATGAACTCAGCTATATAGTCCAAGCTGACTTTAAACTTGTAGTCCTCCTGCAGAATGCTGGGATTGCAGATGTGAACCACTTTAGCTTGCTTTATGAATCCCTTTTAAATATGTATTACTGAGGGAGCTAGAAAGATGGCTCAGTGGGTAAAGGGCTTGCTGAACAAGCATGAGGATCTGAGTTCATGTGCCCAGCACCCATGTAAAATCCAGGCATAGCAATGCGCATCTATAACTCCAGCACTTCAGCTGTGGTGGTGGGAATAGGGAGTTGGAGGTGGGCGGCAAATCGCTGGGGCTGAATGAGTGAACTACAGGTTCAGTGAAGAGACCCTATCTCAAAAAATAATGTGGAAAGAAATTGAGGAAGACACTTAACTGTAGACAAATTTCTAAATGGTCTTATTAAATAAAAAACACAGAGCCAGTATAGGGGTGAAAGCCTTAGAGAGATCAGGGAAATAGGGAAAGCCACCAGCCAAACTTACCTCACTGCTGTGGATGATTGATTGATAAATAAAGTGCTGATTGGCCAGTAGCCAGACAGGAAGTATAGGTGGGACAAGGAGAGAGGAGAATTCTGGGAAGTGGAAGGCTGAGGTAGAGAGATACTGCCAGCCACCACGATGAGAAGCAGATGTTAAGATACTGGTAAGCCACGAGCCACATGGCAACTTATAGATAATAGAAATGGGTTGATTTAAGATATAAGAACAGTTAGCAAGAAGCCTGCCATGGCCATACAGTTTATAAGTAATATGAGTCTCTGTGTGTTTACTTGGTCGGGTCTGAGCGGCTGCGGGACTGGCGAGTGAGAGAGATTTGTCCTGACCGTGGGCCAGGCAGGACCAGGAAAACTCTAGCAACACCTCACCAACTCTCCAGCTTCCAAATGCGAGTTACATCCTGTCTGCTCATGTTTATATGCTTTTTGTGTTCTGTTCTCTCATTGGCTCTCTTAGCCCAGCCACATCACTTCCTCTTCCTATACAGCTCTGTCACTTTCTGTCTGTCTGTACAGACCACCAGACCTCTATGGTTGGTAGTAGGATTAAAGGCATGTGTCACCATGCTTGGCTCTGTTCCTAGAGTGGCCTTGAACACACAGAGATCCTGCCTGCTAAGTGATAGGATTAAGGGCATGTGCTACTACTGCCAGACTTCTTTGTTTACTTAATCTCCAGGCAATCTTTATTTATTAAAGCACAAATAAAATATCACCACATTTCAGCACAAATAAAATATCACCACACTTAACACAAAGCCCTGGCTTCCCCATGTGTGTGTGCACACATAAAATAGACATGAGCTACTTGTTAGTTTTCTGAGTTGTGATATAGCCTGGAAGACAGAAACATTTTACTGAACGACTACAAATAATAAAAGCATCCAGAGATGATAAAAAGTAAAATTGAGAACAGCCAGCAATGCTAGAGTGAAACTGAGCAGGAAACCCAGACACCTCGATCATAAAACCCTGTGACCTTGGGCAAATGTTCTACCTTCTCTAGGTCCCAGTTTCCTCATCTGGAAAATAAAAGAGAGGAGTGAGGGGCTGGAGAAATGGCTCTGCTGTGGGATGTTCTGTATGGCAAACATGTTAATAAATAAGACACTGATTGGCCAGTGGCCAGGCAGGAAGTATAGGCGGGACAAGGAGGAGAGAATTCTGGGAAGTGGAAGGCTAAGTGAGAGACACTGCCAGCCGTCGCCATGACAAGAAGCATGTGAAGACGCCGGTAAGCCACAAGCCACGTGGCAAGGTATAGATTTATAGAAATGGGTTAATTTAAGATATAAGAACAGTTAGCAAGAAGCCTGCCACGGCCATACAGTTTGTAAGCAATATAAGTCTCTGTGTTTACTTGTTTGGGTCTGAGCAGCTGTGGGACTGGCAGATGAGAGAGATTTGTCCTGACTGTGGGCAAGGCAGGACCAGAAAAACTCTAGCTTCATGGCTCAGTCATTAAGAGCACTGGCTGCTCTTCCAGAGGTCCTAAGTTCAATTCCCAACAACCATATGATGGCTCACAACCATCTATAATGAGATCTGATACCCTCTTCTGGCATGAAGTCATAGGTCCTGAGTTCAATTCCCAACAACCACATGGTGGCTCACAACCATCTATAATGAGATCTGATACCCTCTTCTGGCATAAAGTCGTAGGTCCTGAGTTCAATTCCCAACAACCACATGGTGGCTCACAACCATCTATAATTAGATCTGACACCCTCTTCTGGCATAAATTTGTACATGCAGATAGAGCACTCATACATAAAAAATGAATGAATGAATGAATAAATAGATAAATAAATGAAATGAAATGAAATGAAAGCCAGATATGGTGACAGAAGCCTTTAAAAAGAGAGAAAGAGGAGTGGAGTCAAGCATCACCTCTTTTACATCTGTTTGCAGTCCTGAAATGCCCTGTACCTCCCAAAAGGGCTTTGCCATTGTTCTTCCTCACAAGAGCCTTCTTCATTATTTTCTTTTCCAGTTTTTCCAATGGTTTTGCCAACTAAAGTTCTGAGTGGACACCGGAAGTCACTGAATCTTGTTGACTCCCCTCAGCCACTCCTAAAGAAGGTAAAGTATTTTGAATGGTTTTGTTTTAATGTAAGACTTGATAATACTGGCTTAGTCCCAAAAACTGTCTCAAATGGTGGCACTTAAAGAGCGTATTTCTTTATACCCAGAGTTTCACAGTTGGGACGTTTGTACGTGTTGATGTGAATCCAGGCACTTAGGTGTCTGGAATGCAGTTGGCATCATTGCATGCTCTGAGTTTGGTGCATACCTTTGTGGGTTTTTTTGGGGGGAGGGTTTCAAGACAGGGTTTCTCTGTGTAGCTTTGTGCCTTTCCTGGAACTCACTTGGTAGACCAGGCTAGCCTCGAACTCACAGAGATCCACCTGGCTCTGCCTCCCGAGTGCTGGGATTAAAGGCGTGCACCACCACCGCCCGGCCACCCTTGTGTTTTGCCTGGAGGAAGAGGTGTCTTACTGCCTCTCTGCCTGCTCACCAGAAGAGAAGAAATACACTCAACTGCCTTCCTTTCCTTATCTGAGCCAGCTAGAGCTCAGAACAGAGCATGGAACTTTAGTACTGTATTACTCAGACCCTTGGGTTTGCTTTTTTAAGACAGGGTTTCAGGTTTGGGCCCAGGCTGGCCTTGAATTCCCCATCCTCCTGCATTGGCCTGTCAAGGACTTATTATAAACAAGCACCACCACTTCTGACTTCTTCATACTCTTAATGTAATGAGATTTTACACAAACATGAAATCTCACGGTGTTGGTCCTTTTTACTATTTTCAGACAGCTTTCCTGATTTTACCCATATGAATCAAAATATCCAATTCTGCCTATTGGAGAATATTTTAATCTAACTTCATTTTTAAGGTAGTTTTAAACATGTGCTTTATGTTGTCTTACATTCTAAAAATATTTCATTGAAAGCTGGGTGTGATAGCATGTGATTGTAATTCCAACACCATGAAGGCAGAGGCAGAAGACTGGATTTTTTCAGTCTTCTTGAGTTGCGTAGAAGGTTCTAGGGAAGCCTGGGCTGCATGATGAGACCTTATTGAAGAAAACGAGCAAATATTTTATTAAAGTATAACATATAGACAGAAAAGTGCATTCACGAGTAGAATGCAGTGAATTGCCACTGAGTCCATATGCGTTGTCATTGGCCACTTTCTGTGCCTCCTCCTAGTTACCCCCATCCCATAGTCCAAAGATCACTGCTGGGGCCTGGTGCTGTGACTCAGTGGTAGACTATTTGTCATGCAAGGTCCTGGGTTCCATTCCCAGTACATGGTGGGGAGAGGCATGGCTGTCATGATCTGTAACAGTAGAAGTTGGTTTTGTCTAGTTTTGAACTTTGCATAAATAAAACTTATGTATGTTTTAACCTGTCCAGTCTAGTTCCTTGCAAATGTTGACTGACATAGATCACTATTGAAGATAGTAAATGCCCATAAATAACATAGTACAAAAGATATCCTGAAAAAAAAAAAGAAACCTAGCATAGTGCTACCATTCAAACGCCAAGTTGGTGTTTCCCTCTATGGTCATCTAAAAGTTCCCATTCTCAACTCCTTTCCCTGCTTTTGACTTTCTTGTGGCCAGACTCCTGAATATGACTGCCAGTGGCCCAGAGATGACCATGGTGAAATGGACTGTGAAAAGCTGGTTGGGCAACTGAAAGACTGCTCAGACCTACAGGACCAAGCAGACATTCTGTACATCCTTTATGTACTAAAGTAAGTGCCTCCTTCATCTCTTTGGGCTGCTATAGTAACACACTATCAGCTGCCATCCTAAAGAACAGAAGTGTATCTCAGTTCTAGAAGCCGGAAGTCCAAGATACAGTGTCTGGTGACAGCCTACTTTTTCACGGATGGTGCCTTTTCACCCGATCCTCACATGGTGGAAGGGAGGTACAACAAGCTCTCTGGGGCCTCTCCTAATCTGATGGACTATGAGGGATCTTACTCCATGGCCTAGTTACTTTTCAAAAGCTCTGCATCCCAATACCATAACTCTGGGGTTAGGATTTTAGTATAGAGGTTTGAGGGGAACACAAGTATTCAGGACAGAGCAGTAAGTTTATGGGCTTCACCATGTTGAACTTAGTTCTCCATACTTCATTTTCCTGGTCTGTTGGCATTCCAACAATGCCAGGCCATGATCACGTTCACCCAAATTTCCCAGGATCACCACACATGAGACTTCTATCCTTTTCTCTGCCTCTTAATGCTGGCCTTCCAGAAGTCTAGATGAGGCCAGGATACCATAGTGATGTGTGGACACTAAGCTTTTGTTTCAAAAGACATGGTATAGAAATGTTTGCTTGGACTGAAGCCTCTTGGTGAGATCCAGAGTTACTAGAAATGTCCAAATACTTGGCAAAGTGTACAGCAATCCATGAGTCACCCAGCCTTGACACTCTGACCTTCGTCTTTATATTTTCCTGCCTCCTTCTAGGGGTCCCAGCTGGGATACCAATCTGTTTGGACAGCATGGAGTCACTGTTCACAGTCTTCTCAGCGAGCTCTATGGAAAAGCTGGCCTGAATCAAGAATGGAGTTTGATCCGCTACATTTCAGGCCTGCTCGGGAAGAAAGTGGAGGTCCTGGCTGAGGTCAGAATAAGCATGCCTGCCGGGTTGTCTGTTTGTTCTCTCTAGCCCCATGCCTTCTTCTTCCAGTCTCCTAGTTGTGGAAGCTCAAAGCATGTGTCTCTTGTCAATAAAGGGACTCAGGGAAGCTAACCCTGCACTGGCCAGGCCCTCTACTGACTTTTCACTGCTCTGGAAGGAGAGGAGAGAAGAAGAAATTTTCAGGTTGATTAGTTTGGTTTTCTCTTAACCACAGAAAGCCTTACCAAGCAATCGCATGAAACAAAGTATTTATTTCCACATGTCACAGTACAGTGATCATTAATGTTTATATCCCTGAGGTCCTACAAAATCCAGAACCACTTCCTGTGGCTTTAAGCAAGTATTCTGGTAAGATGCCAGTAATTGTTACATGTGAATACTGAGGGGCTCGTAAGCTAGGAACACAGTGTGGCTAGTAACTCTAATCCTTGCTAGCTAAAGCCTCGACCTGCCTTGTCAGAATAGCAGGAAGTCTGGAGCGTTTACTATAGTGGGTAGACCAGGTCTGGGACCACATCTGGGAGACACAAAGATTACAGGAATCCAGCCTATGTGGGTTGCTAAGTCTGGGTTTTAGGTTTTAATTTCTCAGAAGGGCAATGTAGATTTTGAAGTTCATAAAGGTAAATTTCTGGTGCTGTTGGCACTTAACCTTCTCTGTTAGTTTTGCTAAATTTATGTTCCTTTGTACACCTTCCCCCCCCACCAAAAATATATGCAGGCTTGTGCAGATCTGCTGTCCCACCAGAAGCAGCTTACAGTGGGCCTGCCCCCTGAGCCCCGGGAGAAGACCATCTCCACGTAAGTCCCTGCTGGGGGGCCTCCAGTCGGCAAAGGAGCACCGAGAGGGCATTGCACTATTCGGGAGGGATGGCAGTGGCTTTGGAAGATACCCTGTCATGTGGGTGCTTGTAGTATAGAAAGCTGGAACTTATACTAAGAGCAAGGGGGCCCTGCTCTGAGGCACCCATTGTGTGTGACCTGCTGCTCTTTCCTAGGCCTCTTCCCCCAGAGGAGCTCACAAAACTCATCTATGAGGCCAGTGGACAGGACATCAGCATTGCCGTCCTCACACAGGTCAGATGCTGATATAGGAAGGGCCAGCTGGGCCACAGCCTTCCTCAGGGTGCCAGTAGGCCTCTCAGGTTTCCTGAAGCCCTATTCCCATCTGCACCAGGAAATCGTGGTTTACCTGGCCATGTATGTCCGGGCCCAGCCTAGCCTCTTTGCAGAGATGCTCAGACTCCGGATTGGATTGATCATCCAGGTGATGGCCACAGAGTTGGCTCGGAGCCTCAACTGCTCAGGTAAGTGGCCATGGCTTGCCACCCTTGCCAACTCAGCCTCACCTCAAGGCCTTGCTGTGCAGGGAGCCACACTCAAGCACTTCTGAACAGGCTTCCATCTGGGTGAGCTTAGGCTCTCCCAGGTTCCTTTGTGAGAGCTACTTGCTGTTAGGCCACATAGCACAACAGCGTTCCTCACTGGGGCGGGCAAAGCAGCTGCCATGTTTCCAGGAGACCCTTGGCTGTACCTGACAGCTAAGCTACAGTGATAGCCTCACTGTAAGATGTCACCCTCCACTTAATAACATCTTCACTGGGAGAAAGAAATGTAAACATCATTTGCAAAACACATCCCAACATCAGGGATCAGTGCAATGCGAAAAATTCTATGTCTGGGAATTAAATGCATCTGTGCTATCCTAAACAGAGGTGTTTGCATTTCCCAAGGACCAGTGCCTTTCAGACCTGCAGCATCAGTGAAAGAGTCCTGAGCAAGGAAACCTGCCACCGCCTTCTATATCATCCTCTCCCACCCCAAACCACCCACCAGCCCACGACTAGGCCTCTTATAAGATGTTTGCTTGTAGGAGAAGAAGCTTCAGAGAGTTTGATGAACCTCAGCCCCTTTGACATGAAGAACCTCCTGCATCATATTCTGAGTGGGAAGGAGTTCGGCGTGGAGAGAAGCGGTGAGGACTTCATAGGGAACCCAAGTGCAGACCAGCACAAGCATTGATGGGTCCCCTATGAGGAAGGGATTGTGCACGTTCTCTTCCAGTAGGAGGAACTGGAGCATGAACTCTAGGTTCCTGCTTTTAGGGACAGGGAGCACCCTCAAAGGGTTGCATTTCTTGGTAGGTTATAGTGGTATGTGGTCTAAGTGAAACTGTACACCTTCGTACCTTGCATCTCCTAAGTGTCATGAGGGGAGGTGACCCTAAGGGTCAGGATCACAGGTCTGCCCTTACAAAGCCCCTTGTGGCCTGACCTTTGATTTGCCTCAAAGCATTCGTAACCAGGCCCAATGTCACCTTCCGGAGAGTAGGAAGAAATGCTCTATGACCTGTGGGGGCCAGTTCATTCGCTTCATCCCGGCATTACTCATTTAGTTTTTATCCGTCTTGGAAATCTGCTTGCAGTGCTAAGAAATCTAATCACCCAAGTCCTGGTGTGCTTCTTGTTCCCAAATGTTCCCTAATTATAATTGAAGCAATTATCATTTCTCCTCCTCATAAAAAAGCTAAATGATTCGCAGACACATCGGTGAATTTATTTCATCAAGCCAAAGAAACACACTGTGGACTATCATTCCTTTTATTTAATAAGAAGGACACTGGGTACTTTGTATTTTTCCTGAGTGTGTGCCAGCCTCAGACAAAGCCGCCGCATGGGGCAATCAGCTGTCTATTTTCGGTTTTCTCCTTTCTGAGGAGGAGTGCTTGAGATCCATACCCAAAAGTAATTTACAGTTATTTCAACTACACAATCCTTGAAATGTAAATGGAAAAGATAAATATTTAATATGTTCTGCTCATCATAATAGTGTGCATGGCTTGACAGGTAATTGTCATGAAATGTAAAGCTATATAGATACTTACAAAACTAAGAACTGAGGAATGTCATTTGAATGCCATGACATGTCTCATCATGAGTAAGGACAGAAGACATATTATCTTTTTCAAACATAGCATTTCTTCATTGTCTTGGGGTTTCTATTGCTGTGAGGAGACACCATGACCACAACAACTCTTATAAAGGAAAACATTTAATTGAGATGGCTTACAGTTCAGAGGTTCAGTCTATTATCATCATGGCGGGGAGCATGAAGACATGCAGGCAGACATGGTGCCGGCTACATCTTGATCAGAAGGCAACAGGAAGTGGACTCAGACACTGAGCGAAGCATAAGCATAGGAAATCTCAAAGCCTACCCCCACAGTGACACACTTACTCCAACAAGGCCATACCTACTCCAACAAAGCCACACCTCCTAATAGTGCCATTCCTGGTGAGCTCATGGGGGCCAGTTACAGTCAAACTACCACATAACTGTTCGGTTTTTATAAGCTAGGAAGCTAAAATTCTGACTAAATCCTAAAATTACTATTTCCAACAAACACTCCCTCAAGTCCAGTGGAGCTTCCCACACCCCGTTTGGCTTCTGTTTTCCATTTCTTGGACGTCACTCCTCCCTCTTGACCCATCGTTGGGTCTCCTTGGGGGCTTCTTCCCTTCAGCTGCCCTCCAGCTTCCTGGCTTCAGTAAGGTTCTATAGAAAGTGACCTTGGCGTTGGGCCTACAAAAGGAACAGAGGGCTTCCTGTGGCACCAAAAAGATTGTTTAGGCTTTATCCTGAAGACAGATCTAGACCCAGGAGGATTGATCGCATTTGCCTTTTAGAATAATCATAAGGGATTTGTCCTGAAGCTGATGGTATATGATGGAAAGAGGTGTGGCCTGGTGCAGTGGGAAGAGCCTCCTTGGCCCCTGTTCCATAGCAACACCACGTGTCTGGCTTTGGCAACTGTCAACCTCACCCCTGAGCTCTCTAGCCAGCTCAACCCCTGCTTCCTCCCAAAGGCCTAAATTGAGATCTTCTCCCTGCCCCGAGTTCTGACAGTCCTGGATGCTACCACACCCGTGCACCTGCACCCAAGCCCAGACAAGGCCTGATGAAGCTCCCTCAGCAGCTGGCCCACAGCCACAGGCACCGAAGTTCTAAGCCCTTAAATCGAGTATGCAGCACTTTTGTCCTTTTACCGGGGACAGTTGACATTACAGAGCTTGGCAAGGTCAGTAGGGATTGTACACATTAGTCAAGATGAACCCTTCAGAAAATCACCAATAGAATTGGGTGTGTTACTCATTCTGATATCAAATGTCATGCAGTCATTAGACATGTGAGCGAATGTAAAGCTGTGGGAAAACACTCATAAAATATTAAGTGCAGAAACAACCAAACTTGTTTACATATTATGTATGGATATGTCATGTGTAGAATATAAAGCTCATCTTTGTACATGTATGTGATTTTGTATAAGGTAAAAAAAACATGTATCCATAGCGGAAAACTGGTGGGATAATGAGTGAAATGTCAACAGATGGTACTTCTGGCTCCCTTAGGTGGGCTCAGTTTTCCACAAAGAAAATGTGTTTTGGATAAGTAAAAAAAATAGTTTCCAAAACCAATTCAGTCAGCCAACAGTTTTCTGCCACTCTGTTCTGTGCTGCTAAAGCGGTACCCACATGTGGTAGTTTGAATGTAATTGGCCCCCATAAGCTCAGGGAGTGGCACCAGTGAGAGGTGTGGCCTTATTGAAGTAGGTGTGGTCTTGTTAAAGTAGGTGTGGCCTTGTTGGAGGAAGTGTGTCACTATGGGGACAGGCTCTGAGGTCTCTTACTTAAGCTTCACTCAGTGTCACAGACCACTTCCTGTTGCCTTCTGATCAAGATATAGCCAGCACCATGTCTGCTTGTACACCGCCATGCTCCCCGCCATGATGACAATGGACTGAACCTCTGAACTGTAAGCTGCCACCCCAATTAAATGTTTTCCTTTCTAAGTTGCCATGGTCATGGTGTCTCTTCACAGCAGTGAAAACCCTATCTAAGACACCACACTTTCACACAGCCCTTCCGGCCTCATGTGGTAAGCCTATGCTACCCTCAGCACTACAAGCCCTAGCCTGGCTGGGACAGGTAAGGCCTTCCTCTCAAGTCAAGTAGGGAAGAGATGCGGACCTCAGAAGCATGTTATCCATGTTGCCTCTCTCAAGGCAGGTGCAATAGATTTCCTAAAAACCTCATGTATGTGTTTCCCTTCCAGTGCGCCCAATTCACTCCTCCACATCCAGCCCTGCCATCTCCATCCATGAGGTGGGTCATACTGGAGTCACCAAAACTGAGAGGAGTGGCATCACCAGACTGAGGAGTGAGATGAAACAGGTAAGAAGGCCTCAGCATGGCAGCCATAGGGAGGGGTATAAGTGGTTCTTCTGCCAGGGCTCACCTCAGAAAGCTTCAGAAAGACAAGGGCATGAAGCTTTGGCCTGCTCTCTGTAGAAGTGGGATCTGAACACAGCCCTGTATCCCAGGTAGGTACCCCAAAGCCATTTACATGCACTCACGACCACCAACGTCTAGCCTTCATGTGATGTTACATGTATGTACTAGAATAATCCCTTGTCCATGTTTGTTCCTGTAGAGTCATGGGGATGGAGAGATGGATCAAAAGTTAAGAGCACTGGCTGCTCTTGGAGAGGGCTGGGGTCAGTTCCCAGCATCAACATGACAGCTTTTAGCTAGCTGTCTGTGACTCCATTTCTAAGGGATCTGATGCCTGGCCTCTGCAGGCACCTGGCACATAAGTGGTCCACATATAATACATGTAGGCAAATACTCAGACAATAAAATAAAAATAAATGTTTTTAAAGTGGAATCATGTCAAAAGAGACAACCATTTCTCTATCAGATATGCCCTTCATCTGAAATAGCCAGAGGATGTGGAAATAGACTGGAATCCTCATGATACCTGTATTTGCCACCATCCACAGTTATCTGTTTTCTTTGTTCAACTTAATCTAACTCCCAATCGAAATCCTTTGGAGCTGACCCTCACAGTCTGCAGCTCGACACCTTTTCAGTCCTCATGTGCCTGCTACTGTGCTAGGACATGACCATGGCCCCCACCCCACCCCCGAGAAAATCTGGTCATACACTAGTCACACTGCCTCACTGGCTTGTGTCTGTGAGGTCATAAAGACCAGCCCCTGAGACTGGGCCAGCATGGCCTGGCTTAGCAGAGAGGGTGATGGAAGCAGTGAGGCATTTTGAACTGGAAACAGGCTTTCAGTTTCTGGTGTTTTTACTTTCAGATCAGTAGGCAGGCTAGTGCTGAGGAGCAGGTGAAGTGCCTTGTTTTGTTTGTCCTCTCTGTTAGCTGCACGCTCTTTCTGGCTTGAACACAGAAGATGAAGCTGCCAGTACAGAGTGTGGATGTGGGTGCGTGGTGGAATGGTATGGTAGCTCAGGCAAGCCAGCCCCAGAGACAGAGAGCAGGATGAGAAGGCAGGAAAGAAGACTTTGCCCTGTGCCTTTAAAAAATCCATTTAGGGTGGCCAGTCCAAGCCATCTAAATGTGGCTCGTTTTGTTAGAGCATGGTACTGATCAAAAGAATTCCATTTCTCAAGCTCAGCCTTTGTAAAGATTCTTTGTGAAAGAGATGGGCCAGGCTCTGCCTCCACCAACATTTCTATTCTAAAAGAGGGGAATGTGGTCAGTAATCTCATCACTAGAAAGATTAAGGCAGTGCTACTGCCTTCATCCAACCTGGGAGGATTTAACCCTGGAAGGAAAAAATGTCAGGACCCTGTGTACATTGCCCTGTGATATACTCCTTCCCTTTAGAAAAAAAATTGGACATTTTTATTTATAGATTTATTTTTGAGATGGGGATCTCCATGCAGCCCTGCTGTCCCCAAACTCCAGGGCTCAAGGGATCCTCCTGCCTCAGCTTCTTGAGTAGGTGGGACTACAGATGCACACTGCCACATCTGTCTTTGGATTCTTATTCCTAATGATTCCATGTCTCTATGACCAGAGAAAGTAAATGTATGATGCCACATAATGCTGATTGCAGGTTTTCTCAGAGCATAGACCCTACAGAGTCTCTCATTTATGCTCCTTCTAAGGAAGTGATTTTCCAAACATCTTCCTTCGTCAGCCACTCGGTGGCACCGTCCCTCTGGTTACCCACAGCTCAAAAGCCTGGTAGGTGAATATGGATGGCTTCTTCCATATAGTGCTGCCCTTGCCTGTGATGGGGGTGAAGTAATTACCTTCCTTCTCTGTTGTGTTCATATTCAGTCAGCCAGTACCAGTTTTGTATTTGGCCACTCGTGTCAAGAAAATGTTCTCTGGTAAAAATTGAAAAGGTGTCATGGTGTTGTGTCGACTCATTTTTGCAAGCATACCACAGACACAGAGCAGTATGCAAATTAAGAGTGCCGTCTAGATTCTTAGATAAGGAAAGATGTAAATGGTCAAATGTCATCGACCTGCTCCCCATGGACATTTAACAGTAATCTATGGGATACCTGTTGGATGCCAGGTGTTAGTGGCAGTTAGGGGTATTTTGACCTCTATGGATGTTCACAGTGCAACAGAAAACATTAGCATGGCATGGCCATGACTTTGGAACAGGTGTCCTAGTTTGGTTAGGCCTGCCCCACAAAGGAGAAGGACCTGGGAACACTTGCTATTTCAAGCCAAGCTGGGCTGCAGGGGAGCATGGGTGTGCCTCTGTCGCTGGTGCTCAGGGAGAACCTCTCTAGGCTTTGTCTCTGCATTCAGTCTCTGTGCTTCTCGTGCTGGTGTCTCTTGGGGTCACTGCACGTGACTGAGTCTATTCTTTTTGTTTTGTAGTTCTTTCCTGTGGGCCAGGCTGTGTCCAACAGTTTGCATTCCTTCAAGTCTGCGGTAAATCTGTATTGGCATTGCACCCCTCCCAGTCTTCTCCATGTCTGTACTGTCCAAGTTCTCTTGTGGCCTTACCCATGCTCCCACCTTGTCCCCACTTATGTTTAGGTTGTGTGTGTGTGTGTGTGTGTGTGTGTGTGTGTGTGTATGTGTATGTATGCGTGTACATGCACATGTCCGTAAGTTCACATGCAGTTTTGGACATGGAACTGAGGCCCTCACACATTCTAAGCAAACATTCTAGCACTAAGCTTTGCTACAACCTTCACCCCTGACTTCTGAAGGTTTGAGTAAAGGTTAAGGCAGTGGTTCTCAACCTGTGTGTCACAAATCCTTGTGGGGGGGAGGGTCAAACGATCCTTTCACAGGGGTAGCATATCAGATATCATACCTGCTTATCAAATATTTACATTATGATTCCTAACAGGAGCAATGAAAATAATGTTATGGTTGGGGGTCACCACAGCATAAGGAACTGTGTTAAAGGGGGGCAGCGTTAGGAAGGGTGAGAACCACTGGGTTAAAGATTTTCAGGTGATACTGAGGGTACCTTCAAGTATAAGTTTGATAAAATTCTAGAAAAGTTTATATATTCTTGAACTGAACTTTGTTTTCCATCTCATGCTCTCAGATCTTAGCTTGTAAAACTCCTCAATAGAGTGTGGGTGAGGTGTGCTCACCTTACCAACTCCCTGGAGTTTCTAGAGTCTTCAAAACACTGCTTCTAAGGCTGTTACTTGTTTGTTTTGCAGTGTTGAGGATGAACTGGAGGATCTGAGCATGCTAGGCAGGCACTCCACCACCGACCCACATCCCAGCCCTCCTGCCTTTTGTTGAGTGTTGAGCTGTGGCCCCCAGGCTAGGTAGCACTTTCTACTCTCCTGCCCCAGCTGAGCATGTGGCCCTCCTCCAGTGGAGGCCCAGGAAATGTTCTAATTGCAGAGGCGAGTCTGAAGCTGCCTCCCAAAACCAGAAGGAGAAAATCAGCTGAGTCATTGATGAGTGTGGCTGTAATTACTTTTATTTGTAGCTAATTGTTGCCTTATTTAAATGGCAGTAAGGAGCCCGGCAGAATAATCCAGCCTAACTAACTGCCTTTGCAAAATAAGAGCTGTTGAAGTCAACATGAGTTCTGAGAGAAGAATCCCACCTCCTGCCCTGCTAGTGTGCTTAATATTTGAATTTTATTTTTAAACCTTTACATTTGAGGTTGCAAGTTGAGAAACAAAAGTGCCAAACAGTCCAGACAAAAATGCATGTGAAAATGTGTATTAGCCACATCCCGACCTGAAGAATCCCTCCAAGGGCGGGTCGGTGGGGCTTCCACACCTGATCGCTGCCTGGTGGAAGTCCGTCCATCCTGCCCCCAGTGGTCAGCAGCCCTCCAGCACTTCCCTTGTGGAGTCTAGCGAAGTCTAGCCTTTCACAAGGAAATGGAAAGATGTCAGCCTCTAACCCTGGTCAGCAGGTCTAAGCTGAAGGCCACCATAGAAGAAAACTCAGGACCAAGAGCAGGACAGTAGAAATGAGGATTGAAAGGCAGAGGTAGAGCCCCAAAATCCAAGGAGCCCCACTGCTAAGCAAGGGTTCCTACTTGACTTTCTGTCTTCACTCCTGGTCCCTTCTCCCTGTGTACGTATGCCATTCTCTGTGCTGCTTGTCCCATGGGGAGGTGATGGTCACTTCTCTGTGGCACTGCTGAAGGAAATCAGGCCCGTGGGCATTTGCCCCTACCCCAGGTCGTCTCTCCTTCCTGTCCAGCTCATCTTCTCTGAGACCACTTCTCCAAGTACTCTTGTGGCTTGCTTCCCTTAAATAGGCTTTGCATGCCTAGCCAGTGACCTCTGAGGGAGTAGCCTTCTGGGTGACAGCTTCCCCCTGAGCAACAGGGACTCTTGGGGTTTTTTGTCTTCACCAAGTGAGTGGCAGCAGACAGCTCCCTCCGGGAGATTATGTCCCCATCGTGTAGATCGACTGGTGATACTGGCTAGCATAGGGCACAGGCAGCCTCAGCCCAGGTGCTGTCACAGATGCTCTTGAGCTTGGCTATGGCAGCCTGATGGCAGAGCCCACACCTTGGATCTCTTTGGCCTCTGTCCTGTGAGCTCAGGGTCCTGTGAGCTCAGGGCCCCCCACCCAGCATTATCCTACTTCTTAGGGCCTGGGAAGAACTAAGCTACCAAAACAGAGCATGAAAACCTATATCCAACACCAAGTAGCCAACAAATTAGAGTTCAGGAGCCCTGTGCCCCTGGCTGGGTGACATGTGGAGGAAGATTTTGACCTTCAAGGTGGCCCGTTTTTCCCTGTGGGCACCTGCTTCTGAAGGCCAAATGGTATCTGTCTTGCAGAGGTCCAGTACCCCATCCTCCCCAACGGGCACCTCGTCTACAGACTCCGGAGGACACCACATGGGATGGGGGGAGCAGCAGGGCCAGTGGCTGCGCAGGAGAAGGCTGGACGGGGCCATCAACAGGGTCCCCGTAGGATTCTACCAGAGAGTATGGAACATCCTTCAGAAGGTGAGGCGTGTGCTGAGGAGACAGACTCTGCCTGCCTCCAGGAAGCCCAGTGATGGCGCCAGGTAGCGAGAAGCTGAGGGCTCTAGAACACGCAGCCCCAACCCTGAATGGCTCAGCCTAGAGCAAGGTCTCTGTGCCTTGGCACGTTAGCGTCTAACACTAGGTAACTGTACTATGGTACCGTCTTGTGCACTGTCTTACGGGAAGCAGTGTCTACCTACTCATTGCAGTGGCATCTCCTCGCCAAAAGTAGCTTCAGACATTGTCAAACGGCACAACAAAATAGCAGCCCTGGTTGTGTGCAACCAACTTTAACATAGTTTAGGATCCTAGAAAACTAAAGATCGACAAAAAGAAAAAAAAAAAAACAGACAGCGCAGGGAAGACTTTGAAGACTTTGAACAAACATTGGTGCCACAGAGGACCTGCAGCATTACCTCTGGATCTGGCTTGAGGCTGAAACATGTGGCATGTGGCACCCATATCGCTCAACAATGTGATGGAGCCCCTGCTTCCTGCTAGGCCTTGGGGGTACTGAGAAAAGATTGTAGCCTCACCCCAGGAGCCATGTGCCCTCAAGGCACACTCTCCTTCCTGCTCTGGGCTACCCCTGTTTCTATGGCTGGACAGAAGAGCCCCCAGAGCCCCCACCCCTCAGCCATCTGCCCAGTGCTCCTGTGACAGTGAGCTAGGGCTGTGAAAATCTCATCAGTTTGTAGTGTGAAACTGACACGAAGTGACACATCCCAGACCACACTCTGCCACACATACACCTGAATGCAGGAGGGCCTGCCTCTCTTAAACACCTGCTGCTGAAGTGGGGGTAGCCACTTTGTCCCCTACACCCCACAATCCGTCTTCTCATTCATACTCCCAAGGCCTCAACAGAGCTTGTCCTGCCTCCTCCATGGAGGGACAGTATGCCTCATTTAAAAGCTTTGCAAAGCAAGACAAATTTCTTTTTTCTCTGAACCGTTCCTTTTTAGCTCGTTTCACAGTAGGAGAGGAGCGAACTGCTAAAATCCCAAATGAGAACATGCTCCAGCTCCTTTGTGAAGTCACAGCGCACTGTCTTCTTTCTGCAGCAGGTACCCAGGGCCAGTCACAGAGCTTCAGTGGCTATGCTCTGTCGACCGAGGCCTTGCTCAAGACAGCTGCCAAGCTGGCTAGGAGGGCAGAGCCTGCAGAGGCCCCACGTTCACCTTCTAGATTTTTGTGGGGAGCCCTCGGGCCAGCATGAAGGTAGGGCAGCCGTTGCCAACTGGAGGGTAAAAGATGGCCAGTTAGACAAGGCCCATCTATTCCTCGAAAATCTCCTCAGTCTTTCTGGGGCACCATACACTTCCAACCAGACTTCTGTTGGCCCAATACCAAGATGCTTTTATTATGAAAAAGCAGCATTTTGTGTTGCGCCCCATTGGTATTTATATACATGGGGTGCGTGTATGTGCATGTGCTCCAGGCTTTTGTGATTGGTGCTTATTATAGAAGTCTCGAAAATAGATGGCTGCAAAGGCGCAGGAGCATAACTTCACCAATGGGAGCCACGAACATCTCCCTTCATTATGGCACCAAAGGGGGCCTGGCAGGCACCCGGGCCCAGTTGCCAAGTGCAACATAGAGCCTCTTGGGAGGAGGACGCAGCAGCTCCCTAGGACATTGTTCCTGCACTGATCTGAAAGATGCCTGCTGGTTTCCCTAGAATTGTGCCATCGAAAACACAGCCTGTGGGCAGTGAGAACAACACTCTAAAAATAAACGACAGTCTGGCATGTTCCAGCCCTTGTGCAGATTTCCAGGGCAAGGAAAGTTGTATGTCTGTGTGTGTGCACACGCGTGAGTGTGTGAGCAAGCACACACTTGTGGTGGTCTGGAATTTGACCGAAATGTCTGTGTTCTGCTTCCAGTGCCATGGTCTGTCCATCGATGGTTATGTCCTCCCGTCTTCAACAACTCAAGAGGTAGGGTGACATGGCTGATTCTCATGTTCCTCCCAAGTTTGTTCTGTGTAGACAGGCCATCTGTAGGTCACCTTAACCACCTCACCCTCAAAGTGTGTGAAGCTCCTTCCCTTTCTTATTCCCTTTTCTCTCTCATTCCCCTCAGAAATACCATTTATAGACTATTTGGGCCCTTCAAACTCCATGCAGACTCCATCCCCCACACACTAGACCCACGCACAGGCCGCTTCACACACACGCATTCTACCCTGTGCTATATTTGCCCTCCATGCATTGTGGGGTAGCTTTAGCCTTCCAAGCAGGAGGCACCACACCTGGCACCTCCAGCCATTCCTTTAAAAATAGATTCGGTTTGGTTTGGTTTTTTTTACCCTGCCCAAAGTACCAGGCTTTATGCCACAGAGAATTTCTGGGTTTTTTTTTAGGAGATTCTTTCTATAGGAAATGGTCCCTGCTCCCTAGAAGTCAGTCCAGTGGGTAGGCAAAAGGAACTAGAACGATGGCAGCTGGCTCTTGGGGGAAAAGCAGTCAGCCTCTGCCCCAGAGGGCTCCTGCTCCAGAGTCAAGGCAGTGTCTAGAAGGAAGGTAGCTTTTGAGCTGAGCCCCAACAGCGCTAGGGGCAGTATTGATTATAGGGCTCTGTCTGTCCCACATCTCACGCTGGAAACCTGATCCCTCTGGCAGATGACCCC
>CABHPH010131599.1:0-30965 GCA_902168325.1 Peromyscus nudipes
AGTCCTGGCTAGAATAATCTGTGAGGCTTGACTGTCTCAGCCAGCAGTCTTGAAGCCGTTCTGGATGCAGGACTCTGAGGAAACTGCAACAGAGGCGCTCTGAGAGGCTGGATCACCTGGGCCACCTGTTTTCATTGGTGTCTGGTACCCTTGGTCTGAAAATACACAAACTTTAAAAGGTAACATAAATATCTGCATTAACACAAATATGGACTGTGCGTTGTACAGAAGCCAGCCAAAGATTTTTGTTGTTGTTGTTGTTTTTTGTTGAGCAGGTAAAATATAGGTCACTTGTCTTATAGTTTTTCTAGTTTTATTTTTTTTATGTCTATAGCCAGAATTTTCAGGGGGTCTCTCCCAATCAAACCTGATTGCTATTAACCTTGAACGAATCCACAGCCTTTTGTTTCTTGTAGAAACAAAAATATATCCTCTTCCCCAATGCAATACATTTTCTGAGTTCCATTTTAAAGTTAAGGCATTCCTAAAGTATCCAGGCTGTGTTAATTCTGTAGGCTGGTTAATTCACCAGTCCCTCCTAAAATCTCATGTCTCTCAGCAGCTGTCATTTGCTTATTAACATTCAAAAAATTTTAAGTTAACACAACATCATACAGGATCATGACTCTCTGTGTGTTTTTCACCTTTTCATGGCTTATCCTTTTCGTATTACTTTACTTTCTTTAAAGACTTTACTATTTTTAAACTATTTAATTTTTTTCTATGACTGTCTATACCCTTTTTCTCAAGCTTATGCACATTTTTTTTTAAACACACTGTAGCCTGCATAGAGGTTTTCTCTGTCTGAACCTGCTTTCCTGAGTGCCCGCAGCTGTGCCCTTGCAGTGTTCTCTGGTTTGTGAGCCAAACTTTAAATTGACAAGGGGTGGCTAGGCCCTACACCAGTGGCTGTGGCGGCTGGTCCCGCCTCCTACTCGGGTCCATGTCAGACTGACCCAGAGCCATGTGTTTTAACTGCGAACTGCATTCAATTGTCCCGGCTCTGGGATGCCAGTGCCCACACTGCAGCAGGCATTTTCACTTACCTTGCTGTTTCTACTTAGTGTACTGGCTTCTTTTTTTTTTTTCCTTCAGCTATCTCAGGCCTTATGTGGAAATTCTTGCCCCATGTTGGAACACCAAATGTACTAGGCTTTCTTTTGGGCCACCAACCGGCTCCCAAATCATGACACAGAGACTTGTTAGTTATGCATGCTCAGCCTTAGCTTAGGCTCATTTCTTTCTAGCTCTTATAACTTAACCTGTTTCTCTTCATCTACGTTTTGCCTCAGGGCTTTTTACCTTTCTTTCCTTCTGTATATTGTAGATAGACTTTTCTGTCCGATCAGCCCACTCCCCAATAACCACAAAGAGGCTTAATATTAATTAAAAATACTCGGCCGATAGCTTAGGCTTGTCTCTAGCCAGCTCTTACAACTTAAATGAACCCATTTCTATTAATCTATGTGCATCCCCAAGGCTAGTTTACCTCATCTATGAACTTCTCATGTTGCTTTTTTTGCATTTGGCCTGAGACTCTTTAGACTCTGCCCTTCTTCTTCTTAACATTCTTTCTGCCCTGAAAATTCTGCCTAGCTATCAACCAATCAGCTTTTTATTAATAATGAGAGCAACACATTTTCACAGTGTACAGAAGGATTATTCCACAGCAATCTATCTTACTTTCACTGATTCTTATGTCTGTCTATTTGGTGGCTGCCTGGCTTCTGGCCCTGGTCATGTCCCTCTCTTTTCCCCTTGTCCTCTCCTCATTCTCCTTTCATTCTCTTCTCTTCTCCTACTTATTCTCTCTGCCCACCAGCCCCACCTACCCTCCTGCCCAGCTATTGGCCATTCAGCTATTTATTAGACCAATCAAGTGCCTTAGGCAGGCAAGGTGAAACAAATGCAACACATCTTTACATAATTAAATGCAGCATAAACAAATGTAACACATCTTTACATCATTAACAAAGGCAGCAGAAACAAATGTAACTAACATATCTTTACAGAGTAACAATAATATTCCACAACAGGTTCCCTCTTTCCAGCTATGTCTAGGTTTGTGTCAAATTGACAAAAAACTAACTGGCACATAGAAAAAACAAACAACACAATTAAAAATTTCAACATTGAACTAAGCAGAGTTTCAAAAGAAGAAATACTAACGGCTGAAAAAATATTTTTTAGAATGTTCAAAATCCGTAGGGAATTTTAGGCAAATTAAACTAGTTTGTGGTTCCATTTTACCAAAGTCAGAATGGTTAAGATTAGGAATAAGGAATAAGAACAAATGCTACTGTGAACATGGGGAAAGTGGATACTTACTCATTGATTCTTAGAATACGAGCTGGTCAGCCACTATTGAAACCAGTGTGGGAATTATTCAATATGCTAGAAATAGTTCTACCATATGATCCAGCTATTCCACTCTTGGGCATATACTCAAAGGGCTCAAGTCCTGCTACAGAGATACTCACTCATCTGTGTTCATTGCTGCTCTATTCACAATTGTCAGGAAATGGAGCTAGCCCAAATGCCCATCAACTGATGGATGGATAATGTAAATGTGATAAGTTTACGCAATGCAATATTATTCAGCTGTTATGAAAAGTAAATTTTTTTCAGGTAAATTGCTGGAGCTTGAAATCATTCTGAGTGAGGTAACCTAGACCTAGAAAGACAAGCATTGCATGTTCTCTTTCGCATGTGGATGCTGGCTTTGTATCTTTAGATATATGTTTAAATTGTAGTACCCATAGTAGTTAGTAAAATAGGAAGGGTCCACGGCACGATATTTCAATGGAAGGGAGAAAAAAAATGCAGTTGATATAATGAGGGAAATGGGGCATAGCGGAATAGGAAAGGTTAAATGGGAGGGTGAGTGGGAGGGCAGGATAGGGGAGAAAGTATGGGGAGAGATGACACTAAAGACTTTTTTAAAAAAGCCATTTGGAAACCCATTACTTTATAATCTTCCTAAAAACATACATACATGCATATATAAAGAGTTTAAATGGAATTACCCTGTAATGGGGGTTGCAGACAACAGTGCCTCTCTCAGGCATCATAGGCTATTAAATAAAAAGCACAGGGCCACATATGGTTACTTCTTTAATAGGTGTTGGTCAGTGGGTAGCCAAGGATCCCTAACAATTATAGGTTATTGCCATCACTCAAACTTCAGTCATAGAATATGGAGAAATCAAGTTTATATCAATCTAGATGCTTTATCCCTAGTGGCTATCTTTCATTATATTGTAAGGTGATGTGCACACCACCAGGCAGGGGAGGAGAGAAAGGCAATCATTACTATTATACAGCTGTGAACTGTTGCAACACTGGCCTGGCAAGATATGCCCACTGGTGCAATAGAAGTATACATGTTATGGGAGTAACCAACCACCCTCTGCTTGTATTTAGAGACAGGAAACAGAGCTGTTAGCAATTGATGGCTGCTAGGAAATGGAGAGTCAGTTTTTTGTTGTTGTTGTTTTGTTCAGGATGCAGCCTCAGATAGGCTACTCATGCTTCAGCAGATGGCCCTACACCCGTGCATGTACTGGAAGCATCAAGCGCACTCAGTGTGTTGAAAAAAAGAAATATGAATTTGAGAGGGGCTAGGGGAGCAAATGTTGTGGACAGAATTGGAGTTGAATTGATTAAAACACATTATATGCATGTTTGAAATTACCAAACAATGAAAGAATGGCTTACTTGGAGGGAGTGATTGGATTTCAGTTTTTTAAAAATTCAACAGGAGGTAGAAACTGAGTTTTTGGGTTTCCTTTTCTGTGCCCAACACTTGTCTTTGGAGTTGCAGAAATTGAGTCATTAACTGTAAGAAACTCCTTCATGATGATTTCATTGACCCTTATTCTCCATTTTTGTTTTCTAGAGATATGTTGTCCAGTACCAGACCCAAAGAATGTTAGAGACATTCAACACACAAGAATGTATCCTGAGAATGGCTGTACTTATTTCCATGATGACACAGTATCATACAAATGCCATGATGGTAACACCTTTTTGGCTACTTGCAAATCAGATGGCACATGGTATCCCAGAACTCCATCATGTGATCAGAGTAAGAATGAATAGAACTATGTTTTGTGGGGGAGAGTTTCTTTTTTTTTATTTTTAAAAATGTATTTATTTTATGTGTATTGGTGTGTTACCTACATATGTGTCTGAGGGTGTCAGATCCCCTGGAACTGGGGTTACACACAGTGTGAGCTGCCATGTGAATGCTGGGAATTGAATCTGGGTCCTCTGGAAGAGCAGCCAGTGACCTTAACCACTAAGCCCTCTCTCCAGCCCCAGAGTTTCTTTATAGTAATAGTGTGGAGATTATTAAAGGAAGTTTTATCAAGAGACCAAATGCAGGGAAAATGTAAGTTCAAGGCTGGCTTGGGCAGCATAGTGACAAGGATGGACTACATAGGAAATCCTGTTTTCTTTTGCAACATTGTCGCCTCCACTAAACTAGTGATTTTCTTCATCTGTAATACAATTTGGCTTTGAAATCTACTTTATCAGATACAAGAATGCTATTCTTCCTCATTTTTTGTTTCCACTTGCTGGATAGATCTTCTTTCAAACTTTGACTCTCAGTCAGTGAATGTTTCTTGGAGACCACAGAAAGTTGCATCTCATTTTTGCAATCAGTAGTCAGCCAGGGTCCATCCTTCTGTGGATGATTTGAGAATATTGACGTGGAAGGTTATTATTAAGGGACAATGACCAGTTCCTGTGATGTTGGTTGTTTCTCTGGTTGGTTGAGTTACTGTTGGTTCTTTGTGTTCTCCTCTATTTGTTTTAGGGGTTTGTTTACTCTGCTGGACGTGACTCCTTCCTAGCTCTCCTGCCTTCAGCCATTTCTCTCATGGTGTTTATTGTTTTCTGTGCTCTAGTCATTGAAAATATCTTCCTCCTCTGTATAGAGTTCCTTTTTGTGTCTTCTGTGGTAGTAGCGAGGTGGTATTAACTGCCTTAGTTTGTGCTTGACTTGGAATAGCCTTTGCTCTCTGTCAGTTTCAAAAGATAGCTGTTATGGTCAGTTTTAATCATCAGCGAGAATCACCTGAGAGGAGACTCTCAGTGGGGGATTGATAGATTAGGTAGGCCTGTTGGTACATATGTCAGGGTGGAGGTGGGGACTATTTTAATCATGTTAATTGATATGGGAAGACCTACCTTGAGTATGGGTGGTACCATTTCATAGGTTGGGCCCTGGACTGATGCAAAGGTGAGAATGATCTGAGTGTGCATGTGTGTTGTAATCCCCCTTCTGCTTCCTGACTATGGCTGTAATGTGGCTAGCAGCTTCAAGTTACTGCTGCTTACTTCTCCACAATGATGGACCTGGAACTGTGAACAAAAATAATCCCACTGTGGTAGTTCGAATGTAATTGGCCCCATAATCTCACAGGGAGTGACACTATTAGGAGGTGCGGCTTTGTTGGAGTATGCATGGCCTTGTTGGAGGAAGTGTGTCATTGTGGGGGCAGCCTTTGAGGTTTCCTATGCTCAGGATACTGCCCAGTGTTTCAGTCCATCTCCTGTTGCCTGCAAGATGTAAGACTCTCAGCTGCTCCTCCAGTACCACATCTGCCTGTATGATGCCATGCTCCCTGTCATACTATTAAATGGACTGAACCTTTGAAACTGTAAGTGAGCCACCTCAATTAAATGTTTTCTTTGTAAGAGTTGCCATGGTCATGGTGTCTCTTCACAGCAATAAAAACCCTAAGACATCCACCCTAAGTTGCTTTTGTTAGGGTGTTTTATTGCAGGAGCAAGAGACACAACAGAAATAATGGCTTTGCTGGTTATAATCGTTAGGTACCTATTTCAGGGCCTGAAGTATAACATTCCATAGTTTTTCTACTTTTAGACTTGATGAGTGAAAAAAGACCTGATGTTTTTCTGGTGCTTCTTTTGTTGTAGGTCTGTTGTCATTATTCCTTTCCAGCTTTTAATATTATCTCTTTGCTCTGTATATTTCCTATCGTGAGTACAGTATGTAATAGAAGGGGCTATATCTTATGTTTGAATCTCCATTTCTTTCTAAATGCCTCTTATTTTAATGATTATTTCTTTCTTTAGATCTGGGACCCTTTTTTGCTTTAACTTCATTGAATAGATCCTCAGCGCCTTCAGCATCTGTCTCCGTTCTTTCTCCTGGCCCGTGGATTCTTAGGTGTGTTCCCTCACTCACATCCCAGAGTTCTTGGATGCTGTTGTCACAATCATTTCTTTTTCTTCTCATCGATGTTTGTATGTGATAGTTCCTCAACCTTGTCCTCTCTCCCTGACATCCCGTCTTTCTACTTGTCAAGTGGGAGTTGGTGGCGCCTTCCTTGTATTTCTCCTTTGATCTGTGGAGGTTTTCATTTATATTTTTGTGTTTTTCAAAAATCCCAGTTTATTTGCTGAATTTATTTCCATGTTGTTGGCTTTTTAATACTGCTGATTTTCTCATCCATTTTGCTGACTTTTTCCTCTATTTTGCCTCCCGAATGCTGAGATTAAAGGCGTGTGCCACCACTGCCTGGCTTAGACAGACCCTTAAATAGTTAACACTTTAACTATTGCTAGACGAGTACCTGAGAGAAACAGCTTAGAGAGGGGAAGAATGATTTTGGTTATGGCAATGGAGGTAGGTTACACTTAGTTTTGCTGGTGTACTAGCTGTAAGGCATTTTCTCAATTAGTGATCAATGCAGGAGGATCCAATGCATTGTGGGTGATGCCATCCTGGGCTGGTGGTCCTGGGTTCTATAAGCATGCTGAGCAAGCCATGTGAAACAAACCAGTAAGCAGCACCCCTTTGTGGAATTCTGCATCGGCTCCTGCCTCCAGTACCTGCCCTGCTTGAATTCCTGTCCTGACTTCCTTCAGTGATGAACAGCAATGTGGAAGTGTAAGCCAAATAAACCCTTTCCTCCCCAACTTGCTTTTTGATCATGGCATTTCATCACAGCAATAGAAACCCTAACTAAGACAGCTGGTTCAATTCTTTTGAGTCTATGCTGAAGTTGTAATGGAATGTCATGGTGGGGAAGAGCTGAACACTTCATAGTGGCCAGAAAGCAGAGAGATATCGGAAGGAAGCGGAATAGAACAAGATACATACTTCAAAGACATGTTCACAGTGTCCCACCTCTGACAACTAGGCCCTAGTTTCTAACTTTTCCATTACTTCACCCAAATGCCATAAAATTATGAATCTATAAATGGAATTAATCTCTTGAAGAAGTCAGAACCCTCATGATCCAATTGCTTCCTTAAAGCCCCATTTGAACACCGTTGTATTGGGAGCCAGAACTTCAAATCCAGCACCTTTTTGAGGGAGATACTTGATGTTCAAACTGCAGCATGTGACTCATATGCCAAATCAACCAGGAACATGACCTCAACTGTTTAAACAAAGGAGATACCTTTAGAAAATGGAGGCAGAGATGCTAGGCTTTATTCTGCTTTAGAATGAAAGGCATCTACCAAGCATCTTTGGGCTCAAGTGAAGAGTCTGTTTACCATAACTGGGAGGTCTGTGTGGGGTGTAAAGCTAGTGAGACATAGGGGTTGTTTTAGAGAATTTACTGTATAGGCACGTTGCAGCAGCAACAGTCTCCATTTCTGCTGATATTTTCTTGGGCTGGTCCAAGGAAGTTTTATGGTTTGCTGTAGGTGGGAAAGTGGCAGTTTAGATAGTCCTCTCTGCAGCAGGTTCTCAGGTTGCCTTCGTCTCTAAATGATCAATGCAGCAATCATATTTTGGGGTTGCCTGTCCTTAGCCCTCTCATCTTCTAATTGTTTAACCAGTCTACTCTGTAGTCCTTAAAGGAAGTACAGATTGAGGTTGAGCAGTCAAGAAAGGCAAACTCATTCCTGCAATATTTACCTATCAAAACAAATCACAGTCTTCCAGGGTAGAAGGAGTCTGATAAAGACAATTGCTCCTGTGGCTTTTTGATTTCTTCCAACCACAGTGTCATATCAAGGACATCATTGATGGAATATTGGAAAGTCCATAATGATGACTGGCCTTGGTGAATGGGAGTCCATGTTGTTGGCCCCTGCATATCTTCCACTCAACCACCATGAAATGCTTCTCCTATTCCCTGATTCTACTTGTTTGATTGCACGAGTGAAAAAAGACAATGACAGGGGATATTCAACTTTACCTGGTAGATATCTAGTTGGTCCTTTAACACCTCTTAATAGGGGATGCGCTGCCATTAACACATACAACAAAAACCTTCAACCTTCCTGCCCACTCTGTGTGTCAACTGCTTCCTTGCCAGGATTCCAGTATTCCAGTATTGTGCCCAGTATTCCCATCTTTCTCCTTACAGATAAACCCTTCATTCTATCTCAATAATCCGAATGTAGTCAATTCTTGGGCCACTTCTTTTCAGGCATGCCACCTACAGCTTGGCCTATCAGGAAGGCTCCCCTTTGAGATGACCCTGACAGGGTTTAATGGAACCCCCATTCATTTCAACTTGTACACACAGAGCAAAATGCCCATCCATGAATCATGCTGAGACCTTTCCCCATCCTGCCCGTGAGCTAGAGTGGAGAATCCTGTAGCTGGAGGTGTGAGCTACGGCACCCATGCAGCAGTAGGGACTGAGATTTCTGGGGTGCATTTTCAGAAACGTTGTCAGATTCTTCCAGTGTCTGATCCCGAATGTTTCATTTCTATTTTATAGTGGATACTCGTCAGGCTTTATAACTTGATACATTTGACAGATCTCGCTCATGACAAATGATTCTGGATATGTGGTCAGTTGACCCAAGGTCGGGAGCCTTGTCTAAGGACTAAGTAAAATGGTAAAATGTCAGGATTTGTGTTTCAATGTAATTCTGTGCAGCATGTAATTCTCATCTGCAGCACACATCCTTCCTTCAGGACCTCAGTAGCCTATGATGTACATTTCCCACCAACATTTGAAGATTTCCCTATTATAGCCAGCTTCAACACACAAAGCCCAATCCTATAGACTAGCATCAGCATGATTTCACTATAGACTCACCCAGATCTGGTAAACATTCCTTTCCAAACAGAAGCACCACTCAAACCTGGCAGTCTCACGTGTCACCTAGTATAACTATGGCTTAGAGCAATATTCCCAAGTATAGATTATGCTGCCTCTAGAGTCTAGAAAGGACTGCTTGGTACTCAGCTCCTTTCTTATAGTAGGACGTGTAAGTGGCAGTCATGTGACTTTGGCTTCAGTGGATACCTAATAGTTACTGAACCTTGAAAGTAAAAAAATTGTACAGAATATGAACCATCCAAGACTTGCCACACTGACAATTTTTTTTACTTTCAACATGAGCCATTTCATGCTCATTACTAGAATTAGCATGATGCCATTAATATATTGGATCAATGTAATATGCAATGGATATCGGATTGTCAAGATATCTTTACACCTTCTAATGCTGCGACCCCTTAATACAGTTCCTCATGTTGTGGTGACCCCCCCAACCATAAAATTATTCCCACTGCTACTTCATAGCTGTAATTTTTCTACTGTTATGAATTGTAATGTAAATATCTGATGTGCAGATGATACTAGGTGACCCCCATGAAGAGAACTGCTGCTTGACTGTAGGAAAGCAGGAGAATTATCCCAGCCCGAGACCCAAGCTGGAAATGTATGCTCTTGATGTTTCCAAGTGTGTCAATTCTGTTCCTAACCTCTTTTCTGATACGGATGGAGAAAAACAGGCCTTTGCTAAATCAGTGACTTTATTTACTCAAAGCTGAATTATTCTTTTATAGTAAATATATCACATAGGGTTCAGCTGTTGTTAAGAGAAGACTGAGGTCTCCAAAATCCTAACTTTGGAGTGAAGAAGCTGGTGAATTTAATAGAAATATGAGAATGGCCATTTCAACATATTTAGTTATATAAGAGTCTTACTGTCTTAGTTATCATTCTATTGCTGTGAAGAGACACCATAACCAAGGCAACTCTTATAAAAGAAAACAGTTAATTGAGGGCTTGCTTACAGTTTCAGAGGTTGAATCCATTGCTTTAGTCTTGTGTAAAGGTGATGCATCATGGCAGGAGTGTAAGTTGGAGCAAAACTATTTTCCCAGTCGTGAGGCAGAGAGTAAACAAAGAGACCAGAGGGCTGGAGACACAGTCTCCATAAAGAGAAAGCCTTTAGTGACCTAAGAACCTCCCATGAGGCCCCACCTTGTAAAGTTTCCAACACCTTCTGATAGTGTCATCTGGGAGCTAAGCCTTTAACTTATTCACCATCCAAATTATACCAGTGGATAGTTTGAGACTTCCAAGTTCCTGAACCTGAGGCTTCCAAGAAGGTCATTCAAGTGCATGGCTTTGGTCCAGGGATCTTCCACGCAGGGAGGAAAGAAAGACGGAATGAATCAGCCAGGACGTACAACTCCTGGGAAGTGCTGTTTGACATATTTTACAGGCTCACCTTCTCTCCTGTGTTTTATCATACAGGTTGTAAATTTCCTCCAGATATTGCCCATGGAAATTATACCACCACAATTCATAACTTGATCACAACTGTGGCAACGTATCAGTGTGATAAAGGATACAGACTGGTTGGAGAGGCAAAAATCTACTGCCTGTTTTCACAATGGAACTCAGCAGCTCCACAGTGTAAAGGTAACTTCCGCCTCCTTCCCACTCCATGGCCACATAGGTAGAATTGTTGTCAGGAATGGAGAGCAAAGTTATTCCCTGACAGATGAAGGACAAAACATTTGATTATTTTTTTCTTGTAATTATATGATTTTTCTTTTCTTTCTTTTTCTATTTTTTGTTTTTAATACATTCCAACCTCAGTTTTCCCTTCTTCCATCCCTCCTACCCCCAACCCTACCTCCCCTACACTCCATATCCATTCCTCTTCCATTTTCCTTCAAAAATGAACAGGCCTCCCAGGAATGTCCACCAAACTTGGCATAACAAGATTGGATAAGACTAGGCACAAACTCTCACGTCAATGTTGGGTGAAGCAACTCAGTAAGAGGAAATGAATCTCATGAGCAGACAAAAGAGACAGAGAGACCCCTCCTCCCACTGTTAGGAGCCCCACAAAAATATCAAGCTACAACCATAACATATATGCAGAGTTCTTAGTGCAGACCCATGAAGGCTCCATGATTGCTGCTTCAGTCTCTGTGAACCCCTATGAGCCTTGCTAAGTTGATATCTGTCAGCCATTTCTCCTGGTGTCCTTGACCCCTCTGGCTCCTACATTTCTTTCTCATCCTCTTCCATAGGGTTCCTGGAGCTACAAGGGGAGGAACCTGATGGAGATCTTCAATTTTGGCTCTCCACCTAATGTTTGGCTGTAGGTCTCTGTATCTGCTCCCATCATCTGCCAATAGGAGCCTCTTTGATGACTCAGCTGGGTCAGGCACCAATTTATGAGCATATAAGAATATGTTTGGGAATCATTTTATTGATTTTTTTCTATCTATCTAGCCTGGGCTATCTAGCCCCTATTCCTGGTCATCCAGGCGGTGTCAGGCATGGGCTCCCTCTTGTGGCATGGGCCTCAAGTTAGACCAGTCATTAGTTGGCCACTCCCACAAGTTCTGTACCTCCGTTGCCCCAGTACAACTTGCAGGCAAGACAGAGTATGGGTTGAAGGTTTTATGGCTGGGTTGGTGTCCCCATCCCACCTCCGGAAGCCTTGCTTGGTTATAGAGGATGGCTGGTTCAGGTTCTGATTCCTCCATTACTAGGAGTCCTCATTAGGGTCACCCTCGTAGACTCCTGAGTTTCTGCTGGACTAGGTTTCCACATCACCTGCCCCCCAAATGTCCTCCAATTCGAGTCATCTCTTCTAGTGCTCCCCCTTCACCCTCTCTCCCTGCCTGATCCCTCCTTGTTCCCATCCCCACTTGCTCTCCTAGTCCACCCACAAAATCTATTCTATTTCCCCTTCCCAAGGGGACCCATGCATCTCACTTTAGAGCCTTCCTGGGTCTGTGGATTGTAGCATGATTATCATTGACTTAACAGCTAATATCTTCTTATAAGTGAGTACATACTATGTTTGTCTGTCTGGGTTACCTCACTCAGGATGATTTTTTTTCAAGTTTCATTTATTTGCCTGAAAATTTCATGATGTCTTTGCTTTTAACAGCTGAGTAATACTCCATTGTGTAAATGTACCACATTTTCTTTATTTATTCTTCTGTTGAAGGACATCTAGATTGTTTTCAGTTTCTGGCTATTATGAATAAAGCTACTATAATCATAGTTGAGTAAGTATCTTTGTGATAAGAGGAAGCATCCTTTAAATATATGCCCAAGAGCAGTATATCTGGATCTTGAGGTAGGTCGATTAGCAGTTTTCTGAGGAATTGCCATAATGATTTCCATAGTGGTTGCATAAGTTTGCACTCCCACCAGCAATGGAAGAGTGTTCCCCTTGCTCCACATCCTCACCTGCATGAGCTGTCAGTTATATTACTGATCTTAGCCATTCTGACAGGTGTAAGATGGAATCTCAAAGTAGCTTTGATTTGCATTTCCCTGATGACTAAGGATGTTGAACATTTCTTTAAGTGTTTTGAGATTCTTCTGTTAAGAATTCTCTGTTTAACTACATTGGAAGGCCAGCAGCCAGCAGGGCTAAGGGCTTCCCCAAAGCTGTATTAAAAAAAAATAAATAAAAAAAAGAATTCTCTGTTTAGCACTGTACCTCATTTTTTAAAATTGGGATTATTTGGTTTGTTGATGTCTAATTTCTTGAGTTCTTTATGCATTTTAGATAATAGCCCTCGATCAGATGTGGGGTTGGTGAAAATATTTTCACATTCGGTAGGCTGCTGTTTTGTCCTATTGACAGTGTCCTTTGTCTTATAGAACTTTTCAGTTTAATGAGGTCCCATGTATTGATTGTTGTTCTTGGAACCTGTGCTCTCAGTGTTCTGTGCAGGAAGTTGTCTCCTGTACACATCCAAGGCTATTCTCCACTTTCTCTTCTATTAGGTTCAGTGTATTTGGTTTTATGTTAAGGTCTTTGATCCACTTGGCCTTGACTTTTGTGCAGGGTGATAAATATGGACCTATTTGCATTCTTCTAGATGCAGATATCTAGTTAGACCAGCACCATTTGTCGAAGATGCTTTCTTTTTTTCCATTGTGTGTTTCTGGGACCTTTATTAAAAATCAGGTATCCACAGGTCTGTAGATGTATGTCTGGGTCTTTGATTAGATTCAATTGATCAACATGACTGTTTCTATGCCAATACCATGTGCTTTTTTTTATTATTATAGCTCTGTAATACAGATTGATATCAGTGATGGTGATACCTTCAGAAGTTCTTTTATTGTCTAGGATTGTTTTAGCTATCCTGTTTTTTTTTTATTTTTCCATATAAAGTTGAGTATTGTCCTTTCAAAGTCTATAAAGACTTGTGTTGAAATTTTGGTGAGGATTGTGTTGAATCTGTAGACTGCTTTTGGTAGGATGGCCATTTTTTACTATGTTAATCCTACTGATCCATGAGCATGGGGGCTCTTTCTATCCTCTGAGGTCTTCTTTGATTTCTTTCTTCAAAGATTTGGAGTTTTTATCATACAAGTTTTTCACTTGCTTGGTTAGAGTTACTCCCAAGATATTTTGTATTGTTTATGGCTGTTGTGAAGGGCATTTATTCCTTGATTTCTCTCTCAGTTCATATCTCATTTGTACATATGAGGGCTACTGATGTTTTTGAGTTAATCTTGTATCCAACCACTCCATTAAGGTGTTTATCAGCTGTAGGAGTTCCCTGGTAGAATTTTTGGGGTCGCTGATGGATACTATCATATCATCTGTAAATGGTGACATTTGACTTCTTTCTTTCCAGTTTGTATCCCCTTGGTCCCCTTTAGTTCTCTTATTGCTCTAGCTAGAACTTCAAATACTATATTATTTTGATATGGAGAGAGTGGACAACTTTATCTTGTTCCTGATTTTAGTGGGATTGCTTTGAGTTTCTTTCCCTTTAATTTGATGTTGGCTATAGGCTTGTTGAAAAATACCTTTGTTATGTTGAGGTATATCCTTTGTATCCTTTGTATCCCTACTCTTTACAAGACTTCTTTTTTTTTTCATTTTTCTTTATTAAGAAATTTTCTACTCACTCCACATACCACCCACAGATCCCCCTTCCTCCCTCCTCCCACCCTCCAGCCCTCTCTCCCAAGCGACCCCACATCCTCACATCCCCCAAATCGAGGTCTCCCATGGGGAGTCAGTAGAGCCCAGCACACTGAGCCTAGGCAAGGCCAAGCCCCTTCCTACTGCACCAAGGCTGTGCAAGGCGTCACACCACAGGCACCAGATTCCCAGAAGCCTGACCATGCACCAGGGACAGATCCCGATCCCCCTGCCTGGGTGCCCCCCAAACAGTTCCAGCCAAACAACCATCTTCTGTATCCAGAGGGCCTAGTCCAGTTCCATGGGGGCACCACAGCCACCAGTCCACAGTTCATGGGCTTCCACTAGTGTGGCCGGTCATCTTTCTTTACAAGACTTTTATCATGGAGGGGTGTTGAATTTTGCCAAAGGCTTTTTCACCACATAATGAGATGATCATGTGCTTTTCTTTCTTTCAATTTGTTTATATGGTGGATTACACTGACAGATTTTCATATGTTGAACCATCCCTATATCTATGGGAGGAAGCCTACGTGGTCATGGTGGATGATCTTTTTGGTGTGTTCTTGGATTCAGTTTGCCTGTGTTTTATTGAGTATTTTTACATCTATGTTCATAGGGAAATTGACACATAATTCTCTTTCTTTGTTGCATCTTTGTGTGGTTTGGGTATCAGGATGACTATGGCTTCATAGGATGAATTTTTGCAATGTTCCTTCTGTTTCTATTTTGTGGAATAATTTGAAGAGTATTGGTGTTAGCTCTTCTTTGGAAGTCTGGTAGAATTCTGCACAGAAACTATCTGGTCCCTGTTTTTTTTTTTTTTTTGTTTATTTATTTATTTATTTAGGGAGACTTTCAATGACTGCTTCTATTTCCTTAGGTCTATTTAAATTGTTTCTGTGATCTTGATTTAACTTTGGTAAGTAGTATTGAGAAAATTGTCCATTTCTTTTAGATTTATCAATTTTGTGAAGTATAGGTTTTTAAAGTATGACCTAATGGTTCTTTGGATTTCCTTGGTACCTGTTGTTATGACCCCCTTTTGTTTCTGGTTGTGTTAATTTGGATATTCTCTCTCCATCTTTTAGTTAGTTTGGATAAGGGTTTGTCTATCTTGTTAATTTTCTCAAAGAAGCAAATCTTTGTTTCATTGATTCTTTGTATTGCTATTTGTTTCTATTTTGTTGATTTCAGCCCTCAGTTTGATTATTTCCTGCCATCTACTCCTCTTGGGTGCATTTGCTTCTTTTTGTTATAGAGTTTTCAGTGTGTTGTATGAGATCTCTTCAATTTCTTCATGCAGACACTTAGTGCTATGACCTTTCCTTTTAGAACAGCTTTCACTGTGTCCCATAAGATTGGATGTGTTGTGTATTCATTTTCACTGAATTCTAGAAACTCTTTAATTTTTTTTTATTTCTGCCTTGACCCAGTAGTCATCGAGTAGAGTTGTTCAGTTTCCGTGAGTTTGTAGGCTTTCTGTTGTTTATCTTGTTATTGAAATCCAGCTTTAATATGTGGTAGTCTGATATGATCCAGGGGGTTATTTCAATTTTCTTGTATCTGTTTCGATTGTTTTGTGGCACAGTATGTGGTCAATTTTGGAGAAAGTTCTATGAAGTGCTGAGAAGAAGGTATATTCTTTTGTGTTTGGATAAAATGTTCTGTAGATATCTGTTAGGTCCATTTTGTTTATAACATCTGTTAACTTCAGTATTTTTCTGTTTATTTTATGTCTGAGTGACCTATCTGTTGTTGAGAGTGGGGTATTGAAATCTCCCACTATCAATGTGTGAGGGTCAGTGTGTGATTTAAGCTTTAGTAATGTTTCTTTTACAAAAGTGGGTTCCCTTGCATTTAGGGCATAGATATTAAGAATTGAAATACCATCTTGGTGAATATTTTCTTTGATAAGTCCTTCCCTATCCTTTTTGATTAATTTTGGTTTGAAGTCTATTTTGTTACATATTAGAAGGGCTACACCAGCTTGTTTCTTAGGCCCATTTGCTTGAAAAATCTTTTTCCAACCATTTACTCTGAGGTAATGTCTATCTTTGATGTTGAGGTGTGTTTCTTGTATATATAGGAGAAGGATGGATCCTGTTTTCGCATCCACTCTGTTAGTCTGTGTCTTTTTATTGGGGGAATTTAACCCATTAATATCAAGAGATATCAATGACCAATGATTGTTAATTCCTGTAATTCCTGGGGTGTTTTTTCTTTTTTTGCTGTTGCTGATGATGGTATACAAGTGAATGAGTGAGTGAGTGAATGTGTGTGTGTGTGTATGTGTGTGTGTATGCTTCTCTCTCTTTTTTTGTTTTGCTGGTGTGAAATTATTTCCCATGGCTTCCAGTGTGTAGTTATCCTCCTCAGGTTGGAGTTTTCCTTCTAATATCCTCTGTAGGGCTGGATTTGTGGATAGATATTGTTGAAATTTGACTTTATCATGGAATATCTTGTTTTCTCCATCTATGATGATTGAAAGTTTTGCTGGGTATAATAATCTGGGCTTGCATCTGTTTTCTCCTAGAGTCTGCAGGACATCTGTCCAGGTCCTTCTGGCTTTTAGAGTCTCCACTGAGAAGTCAGGTGTAATTCTAATAGGTCTGCCTTTATATATTACTTGCTCTTTTGCAGGTTTTAGTATTCTTTATTTGTTCTGAATATTTAGTATTTTATTATGTGGCGAGGGGATTTCCTTTTCTGGTCTAATCTATTTGGTGTTCTGTAAGCTGCTTGTACCTTTATAGTCATCTTTCTTAAAGTTAGGAAATTTTTCTTCTATGATTTTGTTGAAAATATTTTCTGGGCCTTTGAACTGGGATTCTTCTCCTTCTTCTATCCCTTTATTCTTAGGCTTGGTCTTTACATAGTGTCCCAGATTTCCCAGATGTTTTGTGTCAGGAACTTTTTAGATTTAACGTTTTCTTTGACCAATGTATCTATTTCTTCTATTGTATATTCTATGCCTGGGATTCTCTCTTCCATGTCTTATAGTCTGTTGGTGATGCTTGCATCCATGGTTCCTGTTCACTTACCTAGATTTTTCATTTCCAGAATTCCCTCATTTTGTATTTTCTTTATTGCTTCCATTTCCATTTTCAGGTCTTGAACAGTTTTACTCATTTCCTTGAACTGAGTATTTGTTTGTTTTTCCTTGGCTTTCTTTTTTTTTTTTTTTAAAGATTTATTTATTTATTATGTATACAGCATGTATGACTGCAGGCCAGAAGAGGGCACCAGATCTCATTACAGATGGTTGTGAGCCACCATGTGGTTGCTGGGAATTGAACTCAGGACCTCTGGAAGAGCAGTCGGTGCTCTTAACCGCTGAGCCATCTCTCCAGCCCCTCCTGGCTTTCTTTAAGGGATTTATTCATTTCCTTTTTAAGGACCTCAGTCATCTTCATAAAGTTTATTTTAAGGTCCTTTTCCCTGTGCTTGAGCTGTGTTGGAGTATTTAGGGCTTGCTGTAATAGGATAGCTGGGCTCTGGTCATGACATACTGCTTGGCTCTTATTGTGTTCTGACATCTAGGCATCTGGGGTTGGGGTGATTGTAGGTCTAGGTGACAATTTCTGAGTTAGTCCTTGTTGGATGGATGTTTTGTTCCTTGGTTTCTATTTCTTCTCTTGTCTTCTGGTAAATGTGGCCTGTGGTTGAGCAGGGGCTGGAGTGGAGGCTGGACTTCTGGCAGCAACTGTGGTCTCTGGTAGAGCAGGGAGTCTCTTCCCCAGTTGGGGGATGGAACACAGTGATTAGAAAGGCTTATGATTGGGGATAGAGTGGGGAGACACCAAGAGGGTGAGAGAGTAGGGGAGTTTGGCTGGCAGGCAGCTTACCTGGACTTCTTGCTTCAGTCTGTATGGTATCTCATAGAGAGCAGAGTCTTTGCCCCGATTGGAGGCTGTGGCAAGGCAGCTAGGAGGGTGCTGGACTGGGGATAGGGTGGGAAGATGCTGAGATAGTGGGGGAGTTTGGAGGAGGGCAGCCTACCCAGACGTCTTGCAGTCAGCATGGTCTCTGGTAGAGTCAATTTTGCTTATTTTAAATAACTAATATAAACAAATGATATTCCATACAAAACCACAGAGAAACATACACAATATTACTTCCTTCTACTTCTTCCTCACAGTCACAGTATCAACTTTCTTGAGGCAGCTCATATTCTCAGTTTCTTATATATGTTTTAAGAAATATTATAGAAGCAAAACATGTTATAATCACACCTGTGGGCCTGTAAAAAGTTCAACAGAACTTGTTCTGGTATCAGTACAGTCTCTGTTGGGCTAATTTCAAACAGAGTGACAGGTTTTGCCCTCAGAACTTTTAACAAGGCTCCACCTACCATGATGTAGATGTGGTGTGTTGAGAAAACACAGTGCCAGTTAGTTATAGGGAGCAGGAGGAGTCAGGATTAGGTCTTAGGTTATGTTCATGTAGTATTAGTATAACTATATTCATAGTAATTTGTGATTTATTTGGCATAATTGTCCCCTCTGCTCACAGAAGATCAAAACTTCATGATTAGAGTCTTGCAGAACTTTTTACAGTAAGAGTTAATGTGTCAAGAGAGAATCTGGTGTCATATACACTGTTACAAATATCCTGTCATGTTATTTAAACATATTATAGCCATGGAAAAAGTTCTTACCTTCTTTGTATCTGAGTTTTCTTCTTCACAAAATGGGAAAATAATAGACTCACTTAGCAGGAGAATCATGAGACTTAAGTCAAAGTCGTATAGTATACATAGACTGTTATGCTCAAGAAAAATGCTCATCAATATTGCTAACAAAATGAATGGAAAGCAGAATAAGCTACACACAAGATCAGTTGTTTCTCTTTGCTAAAGACTATTATGTTTTTCTCCTCAGACACAATTATCTAAAACATGTTTTCATTATAGCTCTGTGCCAGAAACCAGAGATAAGGAATGGATTGCTGTCTACCAATAAAGATCAATATGTTGAATCTGAAAATGTCACCGTCCAGTGTCACTTTGGCTTTGCCATGCTAGGTTCCCAAAGTATCACTTGTTCAGAGAATGGAACCTGGTACCCAGAGCTGCCCAAATGTGAGCAGGTAAGTGGCGCAAATCAAGAAGTTCTGTGCCATCAAACACTAAGATGGCTTCCCAGCCAATAGTGCTGACCTATGACTTGTGAATCATTTCTAAGTCGTTCAGAGAACCCGTGTTTTCCTCAAAGTCATTTGGTAAGTTGGCACAGCACATTTTCCTATTTTTGTTTGAGGACATGAACTACTGAATCCTGTCAAGAGTGAAGTTCCATAGACCTAGGAGTACTGCCTCCTATTTTTTTTTAAGACCGTGTAACATAATGCTGCTTTATTTCTTAATGATCATCTGGAGCCACTCACTGCTACCCCAAACCTCCATCTCTTTCAGGAGACCTCTAAAGACTGTGAGCGTGTGTTCGCAGGCAAGAAGTTGATGCAATGTCTGCCAAATCCCAATGATGTGAAAATGGCATTGGAGGTTTACAAGCTGTATCGGGAGATTAAGCTATTAGAGCTACAGATACAGAAGGAAACACAAACTACCCTGGAGTGATGACTGGAAGATCCCTCAAGAAGGAGGAAGAAGCACGGCATTGTCTTTCTAACTTCGGTGCCAAAACAGGTCGCCTGCACTTAGCACCTTGGGTCGCTTTGGCACTAATGTTCATGATAATAAATATCTGGTTAGGATAATTCATTAAAGCGTAATGTTTTAAGTTTATGAAATAATTAATCATCTTGTGGCTGGTAAATTTGCTTTTTCTGAATACAACGTGCACATATTTTCAATTAAAAATCAATTTTGCTCTTGTATTCATTTACTACTATATAAAACTAACCCATTTATTTAAAAATATGAGGTACGAAATTCATTTTAGTGCACTCACACTGTTGTGTCCCTGGACTGCCTCTATCTCACAGTCTTACGTGTGCACGTCAGCCAGGTCCTTAGAGTTCAGAGTAACTGCCAACATCCCCCATTCCCCCCACCCCCAACCAGCCCGGTCCAGGCTACCGACTGAAGGCTACCCAGTCTCCTCTGAACTGTGAAAAGTCCCTCTTTCGTTCAGGCCTCCTGTTAGCCACCACCCTCCTTGAAGGGAACTTATGTAGAGTCTCTCAGACCTTACTCCAGCCCAGAGAAGGAAGTTCAAAGGATTGATGACTATGAAGACCACATCAGCCATCTTCACATTCTCAAGTCTTTTGTCTGATTTGATCACCGTTTTCTTTGATATTGAATGAACATGGCTGGGACCACTTCCCTAACACCAGAAGAGAAACCCTATTCACGATTGTTTGTATCTGAGTTCTCTGGGGGCACCACATATTCCAGGCACCAACTCTTGCTCCCTCTAAGTCTTTCTCACTCTTGTCTCCATGCCTCTTGTCTCTTCCTATGGGACTCTGTGGGGAACTTTAGTCTTTTCATTGACTTTCCCCAAACATTCCACAAGGAGGTCAAGGTACATAGCACATTTTTACTGGGCCTTAGATGAGACAGATGTGCCCGAACGGCTAGACAGGCACATGTGATGCGGAAAGCTCCCGTCTGCCATCATCAAAGCCATTACCCAATACTAAGAGGTGACTTGAAATTCTTTCTTGGATGACTGTTTTTATTCTTCTCCACATACTCCAGATGCATGTGTGGCAGCTGATTGACTCAGAAGGTGGTTCTGGTAAGCACTAAGGGGATGCTGGGAAGACAGGAAAAGAAAAGAGAGCACAAGAAGGACCGTTTTAAAGGGTGTTGTTGCTGTGGCTCCCAGGGGTTCAGTCAGGCTGACAGCTCTCTGTGGACCTATGGAACGTGACTCTGTGCTAGCCTCCTCCTGGTGAGGACCTGGGGTGTACATCCCCTTGCTCACTCCAGCAGCATTGACTTCCAGAGGCAGCAAAGCATACTGCAAGGAAAGGGACCACTCTCAAGGAGGTGTTTGTAAGTGGACTTCAGAGTAGACCAAGGATGTAGGAGCAGGTGCTATTCACCTTGTCTAGTCACCTATCAGCTGACACGTTGTAGTTAACCACTCTCTATGCAGCTGCCGTCGGTCCTGTCTGGTCCCTGGGTTGTTCTGCCTTCTATTGCTGCTGACGCAATTCCCACCCAGTTTTGAGAGTCGGTTGCCTCTCCCTACAGACTGGCATATACTGATTCCACCTGTTACATTCTCACAAATCAGACATTTGCTGACCCCCCCCTGAAAAACTACTTAGTTAACACTTATTAATAATTCGACAACCCATCTGAACACATTTGATTCCCACTTGGTTCTCGGTGTGTGGCAGTGCATCCTAAGCTCTGTGGGTGTCCCCGGCGTTCTCAGAATAGCATTCCTTCTCCTGATTCCACTGTTTAGATGCCTTAGGAAGGACAATGTTCATCTTGTCTTCATTACTTACAACAACTATGAACTCAGAGAATGAAAATGAGTATTAGGAAAGTGGTTCAAACCAATCCTGCCGGTAGAATGTTCAAGAGAAGGAAGGAACATTCAACCATTTGCTCACTCATCAGTGATGTGAGTGAGGGCGGGGGAGGAGGTGATACTTCATAGCAAAATAGTAAATAAAGTCTGGAAAAAGTATTCCGATTGACTCATCAGGAGGCCTGCAGGTATATCACATTAAAAACGCTTACATCACAGGTCTCTGTTAGGGCTGTGCAATTTTAAACAAAGGAAATCCAAGCAGATTTTACCTTGGCAGCCTCCAGCAGCACCTCTCTCAGCTGCTTTCAGTGTCTTGGGGGAGAGGAGTGCACATGGGCCAGGGCTTTGGGGCCAAATATTAATAATTATATGGCAGGGTTTTTTTTTCCCCACACCTGCTTTTGCTAATTTTCTTTCCGTATTTTGCCATCAGCATTTGAGACCACATCTCCCTCCTCTTGGTACCAAATGTCACTGCAAAATATCTTCATTCATTAGATAATTATTTTAAAAATGTGAGGTTTTTTTCTTTTAGTTTATTAGGTGCTAGTTGAATAATAATATTTTAAAATTTTATTGTCACTTACTACTTGTGTTACATTTTATTACATGTATTCAATAGTCCAGAATAGATTATGATTAGAATTAGTTTGTGTACTATACATACTACACTTAAATTATTAATAAGTTTCTAGACTATTGGGAAGCTAATTGACATATTGAATGCACTATATGTATAAATCCTCACTGGTTATTTGTAGCTTAATAAAGTGGTTGGAAAAGTGGGATTAAATCGGAAACAGTATTTCTTCACTCCCAAAATTAATTCCATAATTTTATAAGTGAAATTAAAATTGCCTTCTCTGAAAAACCACCTCCCACCCCGTCTTACTGCTGTCTTAGAATAGACACTGAGCACTTCGGCCTTCCTGCTAGGAATGTGCTCAAAGCGTCCTGTACCACCAGCCATAGTCTCTAAGGCAGAGAAGGAATATGTGAGGCCTTTGCGTCCTGCTTTCTTCTTTCCTCACAACCTTCACGGATACACATGTTCATTAGAATTGTTTTCACACTCCTGCGACTAGCCTTCCATTTAAAAATGTAGTCTTTTATTTAAATGACTCAAAAGTGATCTAAAATAAATGTGGCATATCTAAAATATTTTTTCTTTCCTTGCATTTTAAATGTAAACTTTGTATTTACATTTTCACTTCTGTAAGTAATTCAATAAATAATACACCAGAATACAAACACACCTATTTCTTGACTTAACAGGTAAATATTTTAAAATAAACTATATCCATGTTTAAAGAAATCTTTCCTGTCTGGATCCACTAAAAATTTCCATTTTCTTGCTCCCACAGGACAAGTTTCAGCTCTTATTAAATTTCCTCTGCATTTATATTCATATTGTCAGAAAACACATTTTTTTCTCCTTTTTTTTTTTTTTTTTTTTTCTTCAAAAAATTAAAAATGGGACCTGCAATGGTTACATGTTCTTTTCGGTAGGTAAAAAGAAACATAGTTTTGAATGGAAATGTATTTGCTCCTAGTAAAATAGAAAAAAATCAATTTGAAGGTTAAAACATCATGGTCTATTTTGTAAGAAGCAAGAAAAAACATACGGGGAATGTCAGTAGCAGACATCCACAAATCTAGCCTTTAAATGTATACATCATCAGTCTACATGTACTGTTGACTTACTGAAACAAACTTAAAATCTATGCTTTCTGCAAAGAGTGAGGCAACCAGAGCTATCCAAGCATGGCCACATACACCCTGCTTGAAATAAAAGATCCTGGAAGACAAAGAAAATTGAGTGCATAGCATCCTCGTGGCAGACTCCTTAATTATGGTACAAGAAAACAATCTGGCGTGTTTACAATCTATTCAGGCCTTGAAGACTGAATAGATGCATCTGATCAAAGGGTGCACCCCTGGAATCTGTGTTTTTAATAAACACAAAGTGTTTTTGTCTCATTTAAGATGGCCTTCTTGTCCTCTGATTGGTTGATGCAGGGATGCAAGTGTTCAGTTTAATCAACTGGGGACACCTTATAGGGACAGTTTAAACCAGTGATTCTCAACCTTCCTGATGCTGCAACCCTTTAATACAGTTCATCATGCCATGGTGACCCCCAACCATAACATTATTGTAGACGGAAGTTTCTGTCCCGCCTGGTCCTGCAGCTGTTCAGTCCCAAATAAACACACAGAGGCTTATATTAATTATAAACTATTTGGCCTTTGGCTCAGGCTTATCATTAACTACCTCTTACAACTTTATTCAACCCATTTCTATTAATCTATGTTTTGCCACATGTTCTGTAGTTTTACCTGTATCTCATTACATCTTGCTTCCCGAGTGATGGCTCACAGTGTCTCCTCTGACTCTGCCTTCTTCTCCCTGCCTCTCTGCTTGGATTCCCTAACTGGCTCTATTCTGCCTCGACACAGGCCATAGCAGCTTCTTTATTAACCAGTGGTAGCAACACATATTCCCACTGTACAGAAAGATCATCCCATAGCACATTATTTTCATTGCTACTTCATAACTGTAATTTTACTACTGTTATGAATCTCAATGTAAATGTCTGTGTTTTCTGATGGTCTTAGGCAACCCCTGTTTGCCTAAGGGGCAAACCATTTGACCTATAAGGGAGTCATGACCCACAAGTTGAGAAACCAGCGTTTAGAGTATCTGGAGTGTTTGATTTCCAGATCAGTTTATTTCTGCTCAGCCCTGGTCCTCCCATATGGATACTCTTCCTCATGGCAGCCTCAGATAAGCAAGTCACAGGCAAAGCTCCATCTCAGAGCTGTTGTCCAGGGATCCCAATTCATGCAATATTTCCTAGAAATGAGCATTTTCATTTTTTCTCTTTCTATCTGCTTATTTGTTCATTGTTTTATTTGATATTTATTTGATATTTCTATTTTAGAATGATTTCCAGAGAAGTTTTTTTATATTTTAGGCATAAAATCTTTGTTATAAGTTGTAATTATTTTATATCTTTATTTCCACATTCCTTAAAATTTATATTAAAATTAAACATTTTATCCCCCTTTTTAAAAAATTTTTTTGGAGGGGGGTTTGAAACAAGGTTTCTCTGTGTAGCTTTAGAGCCTGTTCTGGAACACATTCTGTAGACCAGACTGGCCTTGAACTCACAGAGATCTGCCTGCCTCTGCCTCCCAAGTGCTGGGATTAAAGGTATGCGCCACCACTGCCTGGCCAACATTATTATTTTTTTAATGTGTATGTCGTGGAGGGTGCACGCATGCCACAGCACATGTGTGGAGGCCAGAGGGCAACTTGTGGGAGACAACTTGTTCTCTTCTTTTGACACAGAGGTCCCTTGGGATTGGAGCTGCAGGCTGCTGTGAGACCCTATGTGGGTGCCAGAAATTGAATCCAGGTCTTCTGGGAAAGCAGCCAATGGTTTTAACTGCTGAGCTGAGGCTCCAGCCCCCTTAAATAACTTTTTTAACATAATTGTATGTTTCACAAAAGAGAATGATTTATTAAGTATTATTATGTACTACTATAATCCAATTTTTGAAATCAGGAGTATTGCTAGGCAAAACCTGTGCTCATGGATATGCATGTGTGAATGCTAAGTGGCGAGGTAACATATTGTTATTATTTTCCAATAGTGTAGAACTAGTTTGCCAGCAAGAGCTGGCAGAATGAGTGTACTATCATTCTTCAGTAAAAAGGCGAAGACCACAGGACAGGAAAAGCATCTATACCCAGTTCATCAGACTTCACTCTCCACTACATAAAGCTTTTCTTCGGTGCCACAGTAGGCTGAGATTTGGTTCAAATTCATTAAATACTAATGGATCATGTGACTAAAATTCCCCCAAAGACACTGAACATTCTAAGAAGGCTGATAAGAACTGCAGAGTTTGGGGTACTGCAGGTCCAGAGCCTGGTTACATTTTGGGGGGAGTATCTTTAGCCTTCTTAATTTCTATTCCTTGCCCACTTTTGTCTTTCACCTAAGGTCCTTGCAATTTGTGCGAAACCTTTTGGGGTACGTTAACTTAACAGGTCCCAGGATTGCATCAATCCAGGAGATGAGAATGTCCACAGACAGCATCGGAGCCCCAGAACAGGGGTGCCCTGCTTTGCAGCAACCCACTGGAGTTTCTACCAATATATTTGAAAAGTGTTGATTTTTAACTCTCTTGGTTCTTTCTTGGTTACTATAAAACTTTCATGAAACCATGGCCACACAGAATGATGAAATTTGAGAAACCTGGCTCTATGCTCCTGGGCCATGGTCACTAATATTTGGCTCCAGAATAAATGATCTCTTACTGCCTTTGAAGTAAGAGCTGTGTTTTTGTTTTGTTTTGTTTTTCTTCATCCAACAGTGTTTATGGATTACATAACCTCATATATCCTCTTGTGTATTCTATATTACTTATAATGTATATACAAGATGTAAATACTAAGAAAATTCCTTTTGTATGGTATTGTTTAGGGAATAATGTACAACAGCTTGTACATGTTCAGTACAGACACAACCACTGCGTCCCTACCTACACAATCTACCAGTCTACTGTAGGCAGACTGTCTTGTGGGTACATCAGGAGAACCATCCTCCCAGTTGCCTCTCATGGGCAGGCAAGACAAAACCAAGCCCTAGTGTATTTTATCACGTTTGAAGATTAGCTGAGAGTAAGGAGTGTTTTTCCTGCAGTTGATTATTTACAAGAATAATGACTGACATGATGTCTACTTGAACTCATCCCCACTTGACCAGTCAACCACTAACCACATCACTGGAACTTCAGATTTTGAGCAGAACATTTGCTTGAAAGGAAAGAATGTTACAGTAATTCTGTTCCAGGGAGGGGCAAGAATGTCAGTGAGAAGGGAAAAAACCAAGGCAACGCTGGAGTCTTCCTCCGTCTTATTCAGATACCTGCAGGTCAGTCATTTACTAAACACTCAGACTACCTTGGGGAAAGGGTAGAGTTTCACCACCTCAAGGAGTACAGAATTGGGGAAATAGTAACGCCTAACAAGGAAATAAGTCGCATAGTAGATTAGGAATGTATGGCACCATTTTTCTGATTGTGAAACACAATGTGTTGGTTTGTTTGCCTGCTCTCTGGATTTGGGAGCAGAAGTGGCAAATGGTATTGGTCACCCAGTGAAGTGAAAGGGCTGGGAGGAGCGAGCATACCCCCAGCTCAGGACGGCCTGGAGCCGGCAACGCCACCAGCCTTCTCTCTTCAGAGACTCCATCTGGCCACAGACCTTTAGAGGGAAGAGCAGTACCCTCTATGCCATCTCTCAAGAGAGAGTTTAGTTCTCCTTGTGTCTCCTCCTGTTCCTCACTTTTCCAGAATTAGCATTGTGCTCTGGCTTTTAAAAAATAAAAGACCTTTAACCTAAACATAAAAGCTAGACCAGTCGGGCAGACTCTATAATTTAACTTTGACAAATTTATTGTAATTGTTTTACTAATGTCTCATGGAGAAAGACATAGAGGTAGTGGTGCACGCCTTTAATCCCAGGACTTGGGAGGCAGAAGCAAGTGGGTCTCTGTGAGTTCGAGGCTACCCTGGTCTACAGAGTGAGTTCTAAGACAGTCAGGGCTACACAGAGAAACCCTGTCTTGGAAAAAAAAAAGCCTGACCATAAAACTCCTATGAGAAGACACAAGAGTGAATCTTTACTCCCTGTTTAGGCTGTGTGGTTTTCTTATATATTACCCTAAAAACACGAGCAACAACAGAAAGAGAAAAGTTGGGCTACATTAAATAATAATAATAATAATAATAATAATAATAATAATAATAAACCTCTTGTGTTTAGAGAGATACTATCAAGGATGACTAGAAAGCTGGATGTGGAGGCAGACACCTGTAATGCCAGCACTTGGGAAGTAGAGGCTAGGAGACAGGGAATTTAAGGCTAGTTTGGGCTACCAGTACATCAGAGGAACAGGTTTTCTCCATAAAGAAGAGGTAAAGAAATAACTTTCATAGGTTATCAACAAAAGGCGGTGTGTTGAATTAAACATAGCCATTTGAATGCATGTTTCTCCAAACAAGCTGCAAACAAGTGCATGAAAATATCATCAGAATCACTTTCATTAGGGAAAGTTAGATCAAACTCACAGTGAGACACCATGCCCATGGCAGACAGGGCTATTGTATCTCAAACAAACAAACAAACAAACAAACAAACAAACAAACAAACAAAAACAAAAAACATAGTAAACAAAAGCTTATAGGGAAAATGTCAAAAATAGAATCTTCCTGAGTTATGGGTGTGAATGTAAGACAGTGCACTAACTTTGGAACAGTTTACTATTGCTAAGAACGTTGACAGCATTGCTGTTGATCCAGGAGTCTTTGCCTAGCTATAGATGCCCTAGAAAAAAATGAAAAAAAAATGTCCACACAGAAAAATGTACACAAATGTTCATGGCAGCATTGTTTATAACATAAATGATCTCTAACATGACAGATTTTCCTATAATTCTCAGATGTTATTATCGTCAGACGTGAATGCTACAGAAACCTGACTTTGAGTTTTGAAGTTTGGTGTTTTCCTGAGCTAGCAATATACACAGTGTAATGTGCTCAGGCGATGCTGAGCAGTGATGGGAACCTTTAGCTCCCAGTCACACATGGAAGTGGGAGGGGAAATGATTGATAGTGTATAATGAACTGTGCTACCAGTGGGGTTCCGGGATGTTGTGTTTTATGATTTTGATCCTGTAATGTTTACAAAATGCCCAGTTTGTGTACATATATTTTTTAGCACTTTATTACAAGGTAGACTTTGTATTAGATGGTTTTGTCTTAGTGTTCTGAATATGTTTAGTGGAGATTAGGCTAAGGCATGCTCCTTGGTGGGTTTGTATCAACTTGACAGGATCAGAATCTCCTAGGAAACAAGCCTCTAGGCACATCCATGAGGGGTTATCGCAATTAGACTAGCCACTAGTCATGCCTGTGAGGGATTATCTAGATTAGACTAGCCTCTAGTCATGTCTGTGAGGGTTTATCTCAATTAGACTAGCCTCTAGTCATGCCTGTGAGGGTTATCTTGATTAGACTAGCCTCTAGTCATGCCTGTGAGAGGTGAAGTATGTTAATTCAGGGGAGAAGACCCACCCTAAGGAAGGGTGGCACCATTCTTTGGGCTAGGGTCCTGTGCTAAATAAAAGAGAGAGCTAGCAGTGCACAAAGATTCATTGCTCCCTTCTTCCTAATTATGGATACAACTTGGTGCTTTCCCCAACTCTTGCGGCTAGCACTTCCCACCTGAGACACTGTGCTCTCAAACTGAGCTAAACTAAACCCTTTCTCACTTACATTGCTATTGTTAGGGTATGTTATCACATATCACAGCAACAGGGAAAGCTAAACCGAGACAGCAAGTTAGCTCCAGTAAATGCACTTTTTATTTGTGACAACAGTTTTCAGTGGGACAATGAGACACCAAGGAACATCTTTAGTTTAATATATCAACAACCCACATGTCCATTGGTTGAACAGAATATGGGATGGTGACCAAATGCAATGGTATTAATGGTAATGAGCTATTAAAAGTCATGAAGTACCGATGCACATTTTGGTAGAGATTAATTAAAAAAATATATACTGAGTGGAGAAAAATCCAGTCGCAGTGGGCCACACATTGTAGCACATCCATTATATGAAATATCTAAAACAGGAAGATCTGGAAACACAGAATTTGGCTAGTGGTTGCTAAGTTTGGGGAAGAGAGAAAAGAAATGCGTACTAATGAGAGTGTGACTTTGGAAGTTGTGATAAAAAATGCCCTGAAGTTCAGTGAAATACAAAACCTCCCAGAGCTGTACACTTTAATTGGACAAGCTCTCCTCAGTAGTCACAAGTGGGAAGGAATATGACCGAATAAGATTATTACCAATTGAACCCAGTGGTCTGTGAGCAATTTATATGTGGACAGGGCTATGGGAATACATGAATTCTAAGGAGACAGTGGGTGGGAGATGAGGCAGAGACAGGCATGACAGCCCTGTCTATCCACTCTGCATATAAACTGACTCTTACAGAGGCCACGGGACACCAGACCAAGGGCCTCTGGTACCACTGCTACGGGGTGTTTCTTTGCACTGGAGCACATGTAACTAAAGTGTTCCGGCGATGCAACCACCCATTATTATATTTTAAATCATTATAGTGATGTTTTGATTTCTAAGACTTCTGGTTTTGGCAGAGTCATAGTCTAATCTCAATTCTGGGACTATCTTCCAAAATATTTTCTAACGTAATGTCTTTCCATTTCGCGAGCATTATGCCAATTCCTTTTCAGAGGACATCAGTATTAAAGTCTGTCAATAATTCTAACAGACATATACAACCGACGTTCTAACTTTATAAGAGGAAAAGTTCTCCGAGGGCACAGTGGCCTCTGTGATCTCAGTTCTCTAGTTGTGGCCTCAGTGTGAGGCTGTGGTAAATGGAGGGTGTGACCTGGCTTCTTTACCACTAAGCAAATGTGCCTGGCAGCCGTCTGCCTGCGGCCAGGACTGAAATCAGCTTCTTCTGTGAGCGGTGATTTAGTGCCTAGTGCTGAGAGCGCTAGTTTCACCCTGCTCTCCCACCCTCCATTCGGTGCCTCCTCATAGAGGTCAGTTTCTTCCAGGTGAGCCTGCCTTTAAAACAGGCAGAAGCTCTGGGCAGGTAACCAGGCAGCCAGACTGAGATTCTCCTACTTTAGTTTCCCTAGAGTGAGAATGATGAAACATTGTTTTTTAAAGAATGCATATTTACTTTTTGATTGGGGGAGGCAGGGATTATGTGTTGCGGTGTACATGTATGGAGGTCAGAGGAAAGCTTGTGACAGTCAATTCTCTCATTCCACCGTGTGGGCTTAATAAGACTCCGCTATATACATATAACACATTTTCTTCTCCTTCCCGTCACTCAGTCATTGTGAATAGTGCCACAACGAACATGTACAAGCAGGTTTGTGGTGCGCCAACATACACTCTTGCAGGCATTTTCCCAGGAGTGTCACAGCCAGGGCGTATGGCAACTCTAGTTCTAGCTTTCTTTAGAAAGCTCTATACTTATGTCCATAGTGGCTGGGTTGATTCCAAGGGTTTCCATATCCTCACCGTCAGTGGTTGCTATTTGTTTTCTTTCTTTCTTTCTTTCTTTCTTTCTTTCTTTCTTTCTTTCTTTCTTTCTTTCTTTCTTTCTTTCTTTCTTTCTTTCTCTCTCTCTCTCTCTCTCTCTCTCTCTCTCTCTCTCTCTCTCTCTCCCTCCTTCCCTCCCTCCCTCCCTCCCTCTCTCCCTTCCTTCCTTCCTCCATCC
>CABHPH010131600.1:0-13866 GCA_902168325.1 Peromyscus nudipes
ACTTGAAGATAAAACATCCAATACTTAAAAATAAAAATATATCTAGAAATAACAACAAAGTCTTTGTAACAAAAAGTAAAATCTTTTCCCTTCTCCACATTTATTAAAATCCACTAAGTGTCAAGAAGAATTATTTTCAGTTGCTGTGTTGGTCGGTTTTTGTCAACTTGACACAAACCTAGACATTATCTGAGAAGAGGCAATCTCAAATGAGACAATGTCTCCACCAAAATGGCCTGTGAGCAAACCTGTAGGCTATTTTTTTTTATTTATTTATTAATAATTGATGCGGAAGGCCCATCTCACTGTGGGTAGTGCCTCCCCTGGGCAGACAGTCCTGGAAACAAACATCTGATAGGGAAGCAAAGGCATGGAGACAGGAATAGCTGAGATCTCACATCTTGCTCCACAAACAAGAGGCAGAGAATACACTGGTAATGGTGTAAGTCTTTTGAAACTTTAGAGAATGCCCCAGTGGCACACCCTGTCTAACAAGACCACACCTCACCCTTCCCAAACAGGTCTACCAATTGAGGACCAAGTATTCAAACATACAAGCCTATGGGGAATACTCTCATTCAAATTACCACACCCTCTTCGTCTCCAAGTTTGAGGCTGGCCTGAATCCTGCAACCCGACAACCCACCCTACCCCACCCCACCCCCACCCCCTAACCCTCCCACCCCACCCCCACACACAAAACCTCTAATTTCTGCGACCTAAAAGAGGTGTCAACAGGTACTAGAGTGTGACAGAGTAGAACATTATCAAATTATACCTTCGAACAACCACATCCTTTTGTAGCCCTCTCCAACAGTGATGGCCAATAAGACATTAGTAAAAGTTGTAAGAGTCACAGAAGCAAAGGTCTGTTAAGTACACTAAGACTTGTCCTTTGTGTTATGGCCATCACGACACTCCGCCCTGTTTGAAGATGAGGCAATGGGGGGTGGGGAGGCAGGATCAGGGAATGAGGGAGAATGGAGAAAGAGAGGGGCAACTATGCTGGCTGAACATAACTTTCAACAGACCATATGGCTGAGCAGTCTTACCATGAATCCAACTCACTGACTTGTGAGAACTAATCAATTAATTCTTTTCCTTTTCCATTTGTGTGTATATGCACGTTTGCATGTGTTATGGGCAAAGGTCTGTGTGCATGCACATGTGTGTGGGTGAGCACACATGAAGAGGCCAAAAGTTGATGTGGGGAATGATGCTTCATCTCTCTTCTACCTTACTAGATGAGGCAGAATCACTTCATCACACGCCGGGCTGGCTCATGGGAGGGAAGGGAATAAAATAATAACAAATTCAGCACTCACGTGTGTAGGTGCATATACACGTGAGTGCACATGTATAGAGAGGCCCAAGGTTGATGTCAGGAATCCTTCTCTATCCTCCTACCACCTTATTGAATGAGACAGGACTTCTCAACCAAATTCAGAGCTTGCAGATAACACTACTCTGCATGCTAGCTTGCTCTGGGGATCTCTTGTCTCCACCTTCCGAGGCTGAAATTACAAGCATGACTCTGTACCCACTGGCATATATGTGGGTTCTGGGGATCTGAACTATTATCCTTGGATTTGCAATGTCAAACCCGTAACCACTGAGCTCTCCTCCCAGCCTGCTATTCTTTTAAAGGCATGAATCAACATAGGACTTGGCTTATGGACCGTCTTCTAAATTTTCTGTGCCCATGAGAAGCTATCTCTAAAAAGAATACCTAAAAACTGTCCTATGATATAAGAAAATGTACAGTTTTAGGATGAAGCATATTCTTTAGGCCAATGAACAAAAACATTACAAGCCAGAAGTACAAACATGCTTAAATAACTTTTTGATACTAAGGACTGAACCCAAAGCCTTAGACATGTGAGGCAAGCATTCGAGCACGCTACACTCCCAGCCCACTGGCTTTAATATGTAGGACTTGTCCTTTTTGTGTGTTAGGTGAAAGGCGCACGTGCAGCAGCCAGTGTGTGGAGACCAGAGGACAATGTGCAGCAGTTTTTTCCTCCGGTCATGTGGGTTCTAGGGAATCAAACTTACAACATCAAGCTCGGTAGATAAAATTCTGTTACCCACTGAGCCAGCCAACCAGCCTTCCAGCCCAATGATCAGAAATCACTTTATGAGAAGTCTTTTTAAAAAAATCAAAGCTCTTACCTCAAAAATTTACTGTTCCCTTCTCCATCATCATCAAAATCCAGCCTGGGGAAAGACAACAAAAAATATTCTGAGTCTATTGATAACATAGAATCTTAAGAAAGTAAACTATAGGGCTGGAGAGATGGCTCAGAGGTTAAGAACACTGGCTGTTCTTCCAGAGGTCCCGAGTTCAATTCCCAGCACCCACATGGTGGCTCACAACCATCTGTAATGAGATCTGGTGCCCTCTTCTGGCCTGCGGGGATACAATAAAAACAGAACATTGTATACATAATAAATAAATAAATCTTTAAAGAAAGAAAGGAAGGAAGGAAGGAAGGAAGGAAGGAAGGAAGAAAGAAAGAAAGAAAGAAAGAAAGAAAGAAAGAAAGAAAGAAAGAAAGAAAGAAAGAAAGAAAAATATGTTAATACAAGATGTCTATGTGCTCACCTAAATAGAAGGAAAAGAAGTGGTGGGAAGAAGCAGAACAAATTTATACTACATGGTTTTCATAGTGTCCTAACTGGGCAAAACAAACCAGCCATGGTGGCACATGCCTGTAATCCCACCATCCAGAAACTGAGATTAGGACTGAAAGGCCACCCTCAGATACATAGTAAGTTCTAGGCTAGCCTTTGCTGCATAATTAGAACCTGTTTCAAAAAGCAAAAGGAAGGAGGAGGGAAAAGCGGCGGCGGCGGCAGCAGCAGCAGAAGCAGCAGCAGCACAACTGATTCCCCCACAGCAGGGATTTGTACACCAGGCAAGCACTGTAACCAGGAAGACTCGGAGAAGTGTACACGGTTCCCACCGTCTAAGAACACAGCTAGTTGGGAGAGTGCACAACCTCTCCTTTAGAGCATAAACTGCCCATGGTGGCACACACCTGTAGTCCTGTCACATGGGAGGTGGCAACAGGATGATTAGGAGTTCAAGTTCAACCTTGGTTATACTGTTGAGTTCAAGATTAGCCTGGGCTACATAAGACTCTGCCTGGGAAAAAAAAAAATTCCTAAGATCTATTTTTCATTTTTATGGTCTAATCTAAGCCCTGTTTATCAAGTTTCAACAACATCTTTCAAAGCAATGATATTATATAAAGGAAAAGAAGACACAGCAAGTCAAGTTGTTAGTCTAAAAATGAAACAGACACCATATTCACGTAACTGTGCTTAGTGGCCAGCCTTGGCGGCACACACCTTTAACTCAAAGTACTCAGCAAGCAGAAGCAAAAGGATGGTAAATCCAAGGCCAGCTTGAGCTACACAGCCAGACCCTGTCAAGAGAGAAAAAAAAGCAAGAAAGCAAGATCACCTGCACACAAGATAGTGTGGGACATGGCGGCAAAAATAAAATTAGCCTTGGGGAACTTTTCAGCTCAGACAATTGCAAATATAAAACGAAGGGCCAGAGAGATGGCTTAGCAGATTAAGGAACTTGTCACCAAGCCTATGGGCCTGAATTGGATCCCTGAGACCCAAATAGTGAAGAAATAACAACCACGGGTTCTTTTCTGACCTAAACACATACATAGAGTAAATAAAATAACTTAATGTATATAAGTGACAATGTGGTTTAGTTTTCTGACACAAGATCTTTCTACATTGCTCTGGTAGACCTGGAAATCACTATATACACCAGGCTGGCCTCTCTCAAGTGCTGGGATTAAAGACGTGTGCCAGCACACCCAGATGTAGTGACAATTGACTGTACTCCTGGAACATAGGAAAACAGAGGCAGGAGGATCATGAGTGGAAGGCCAGTTTGGGCTACATGGTGAACTCCAGGCCAACAAGGCTACACAGCAGGATTGTCTCAAACTAGGTGTGGTAGTCATATGTGTTTGTTTCCAAGCACTTGAGAAGTGGAACCAAGAGGAACAGGAGCCCAGGCCAGCTGGGGCCACAGGAAAGCTGTATCAAAATAACACAAACAAATTAAACAGACTTTGTTACAAAATAAAAAAGCAAACACTTCTTTAAATGTGTTTTTAATATTGACAAGACTATCTTTTATTATTTTTTTTTTTTTATCTTTTATGATTTTTTTGGTTTTTCGAGACAGGGTTTCTCTGTGTAGCTTTGCGCCTTTCCTGGAACTCACTTGGTAGTCCAGGCTGGCCTCGAACTCACAGAGATCTGCCTGCCTCTGCCTCCCAAGTGCTGGGATTAAAGGCGTGTGCCACCACCGCCCGGCCTTTTATGATTTTTAAAAAGATTTTATTTTATTGTCTTTTGGGGGCATGGGCACATGTGAATACAGGTGCCCACAGAGTCCAGAAAAGGGCATCTGATCCACTGAAACTGAAGTCACAGATGGTTGTGAGCCTCCAAAAGGAGGTGCCAGCAACTGAAATCAGGTTTTCTATAAGAGCAGTGTGTACACTTAACCACTGAGCCATTTCTCTGAAACTCAAGATTTCTTTTCATGTGTTTTTCTGCAAAAAATAGTGACACAAAACTGTAATCCTAGCATCAGGGGAAGATCATGAGTTCCAGACCTGGGGTACACAAGATCTTATTTCAAAAACAAAATAACAAGAACAGGCAACAGCAAGGGAAACAACTCAGTGGTAAAGCACTAGCCAAGAATGCACACGGCCTTGTGTTTGAGCCCCAACACCCCTCCTCCACCACATACATACACTCATAAAAATTTAGTAGCAAAAAGTGGGTAAAATAGCACCTACTGTCCCGGGTGCTTCTAAAGGAACCTTGTGTCTTTTATTTATTTATAAGTTTAGTATGTTTTTTTGTGTGTTTGAGTGTATAATATGTATATGGGCACCACACTCATGTAGCGGTCAGGAGACAACTTGGTGGAATTGGTTTTCTCCTTCTACCTTTATGTGGGTTCTGGGGATCAAGCAAAGGTAACTAGCCTCATAGGCAAGTGCCTTTAACCACTGAGCTATCTCACTGGTCCTAAAGCAGCAGTTCTATCATACATATCAGATCTATACATTACAATTCATAACAGTAGCAAAATTACAATTATGAAGTAGCAACAAAATAATTTTATGGTTGGAGGTCACCACAACATAAGGAACTATATTAAAGGGTCACAGCATTAGGAAGGTTGAGAACCACTGCCCTAAAGCAACCTTCTTTCAAAAACTGTTCCCAATTTTTACCATCCAAAATTAGTTTTTATATGCTAAAAAAAAAAAAAAAAAACCTTTTTTTCTGTTTTTGTATTTTAGTTAATTTTCTTTGTTTTTAGTTTTGTTTTGAGAAAGAGTATCATTATGTAACCGAGAATGGCCTCATATTCTGCATTCTCCTGACCCATCCCTTATTGAGTACTAGGATTTCAGGTATGAGCCACCATACCTCACTTATTTTTCCCATATTCTATCTTGCATTTTATATGTGTGTGTGTGTGTGTGTGTGTGTGTGTATGACTATTAGAACTTTAGAAACTTGAAAACAACAGATGTGTCCCATCTATCTTTAGAGTCTATTAGCAATCACACAACAATTTCACGTTCAAATCTGGTACTTAATGAATACTTTTAGAACTAAATGGACTGTTCATTCCAAGCCAAAAAAAGTATCAATAACTTAGAAAAGAAGTAAGTTTAGGGGCTGGAGAGATGGCTCAGAGGTTAAGAGCACTGACTGCTCTTCCAGAGGTCCCGAGTTCAATTCCCAGCAACCACATGGTGGCTCACAACCACCTATAATGACATCTGGTGCCCTCTTCTGGTGTGCAGACATACATACAAACAGAACAACACTGTATACATAATAAATAAATAAATAAATAAATAAATAAATAAATAAATAAATAAATAAAAAGAAGTAAGTTTAACAAAATGATTTTGAGAATACAAACAGAAGAGCTTAAGGAAAGCCAACAGTTTTCTTTTCTGGGGGGTGTGGGGTTGTTTAAGACAGAATTTCTTTGTGCAGCCTTGGTTGTCCTGTCTCTCTCTGTAGACCAGGCTGGCCTCCAGCTCATAGATATCTGCCTGCCTCTGCCTCCCAGTGCTGGGATTAAAAGCGTGCGTCACCACCGTCCCCATCCGACAACAGTTTTCTACACTTGATCTTAGCCAAAAGGCTGAGAAGCGATCGACATGTTTTTTCTTAACAACAGTGAAATCATTGGTCTTTGCTGTAGTCCTTTACCTTCCAGAGAGGTTTGTTTTGGTTTGGTTTGGTGTGTGTACTTTTTTTTAAGCCTGCTTATCAATAAAGATACATTGAGGCTGCTCTTCCAGAGGACCCAGGTTCAATTCCCAGCAATCACATGGCAGCACACAGCTATCTGTAACTACTAAGTTCCAGGGGAATCCAAGATCCTCAAGCAGATGTGAATGTGGACAAAACACCAATGCACATCAAATAAAATTAAATAAATTAAAAAAAAAGATACATCGAAAGAGAAGCTTTTAAAGTTCAGAAACCACAGGGTAGTGGTGGTGGTGTGCATCTTTGATCCCAGTATTCTGGATGCAGAAGCAGGTGGATCTCTGAGTTCAAGGCCAGCCTGATCTACAGAGTGAGTTCCAGCATAACCAGGGCTACACAGAGAAACCCTGTCTTGAAAAACCAAAAAGAAAAAACATACATCAATGCAAACAAATTTTTAACCTGCTTAGAAATTTCCTTGTGAAACACATAAAGTCACCACGGTATGTGAAACACTCGGTTTCCTGAGTGAATGAGATGAGAGCAGTGACAGGCAACGGGCACAACAGTTTCACCTTCTCTTTACAGCTGTATTTCTACTCACATTATGGAGACATTTTAAAAAGAAATGTACAGAAAATAGCAAGCCTACATAAGGAAAACTCCAGGGACCAAGAGTTAGTTATGTGACAGCATGTAATAAGTAATCAATTAAAGTGAGGTCAGGAATAGACAAGGAGGAGCAGAGACTAACTCAATCAAGGTGATTTTACAAGAGAGACACTGATGATATACATTCAAACTTACCCTGATCGTCGCTTAACAGCCCTCTGTACAACAGCTCCTCCACCTTGAATCCCAGGTCCAGGGTTTCCAGAAGCAATGGTGGGACCTAGCGATGGTACATCTGATGTCATTTCTGTCAGGAAAGAATATCATCAATATCCTCAACAATCAATGTCATGACGCTAACTAAAAACCATACTCACACCAGGGGTCATCACACAGTTAAGCAGGAGAGGTACTTACTGCTAACTCCGATGACTTTAATTCAATACTTAGCATCTCCATGGTGGAAAGAGAGAACTGACTCATAAGGTGGCCTCTGACCTCCACACATGCACTGTAACATCCCACAGTCATAGACACAAAAAAATAAATTTAAAAATTAAAAAAAGAAGCCGGGCATTGGTGGCGCACGCCTTTAATCCCAGCACTCGGGAGGCAGAGGCAGGAGGATCTCTGTGAGTTCGAGGACAGCCTGGGCTACCAAGTGAGCTCCAGGAAAGGCGCAAAGCTACACAGAGAAACCCTGTCTCGAAAAAACCAAAAAAAAAAAAAAATTAAAAAAAGAAATAAATGCTCAAGCCAGGCCTAGTGGCAAACATCTGTAATCTCAGCACTTAAAAGACTGGAGAGAGGAAAATCAAGATTTAAAAGTCAGCCAGACAGTGGTGGCTCACGCCCTTTATCCCAGCACTGAAGAGACAGGCAGATCTCTAAGTTCGAGGCCAGCCTGGTCTACAGAGTAAGTTCCAGAACAGCCAGAGCTGTTACACAGAGAACCAACTCTGTGTCGAAAAACCAAAAAGAGTTCAAAGTCATCTTTCTATACAAAATGGATTTGGGGCTACCCTGGGCCACAAGAAAGGCTGACTCAAAAACTACACACACACACACACACACACACACACACACAACCAAAAAAAAAAAAAAACAGAGTTGTGGTGCATTCCTTTAATCCCAGCACTCAGGAGGCAGAGACAGGTAGATCCCTGAGTTCCAGGCCAACCTGATCTACAAATAGAGTTCCAGGACAGCCAGGGCTACACAGAAAAACCTTGTCTCAAAAACCAAAACAAAAAAAGAAAGGTTCAAGCTATAGATAAAATCTCAATGTATTAGAAGAATCACATATTAAGAATAGACAATTTTTAATAAAAAAAATCATCAAGGTTTTAATTTAAAAAATCACTGGTCATACTAAGAATCAGGAAGATCTCAAATGGAGGAGGGTGTCAATTAACAGATGCTAACATTAAGATAATACAGTTATTAGAATTATCTAGTAAGTTTTGCAAGTAGCCATGATAAAAATTCTTCAGCAAGCAACTAAAAGAACATTTGAAACAAATGTTTAAAAAATAGCTTTAGTAAATAAAAACATAGGATATGAAAAAAAAACCCAAAAACTGGAAACTTTGGAAATAAAAACTGGAAGAGGCCAGGTGTGGTGGTTCATTCCTCTAATGCTTGTACTTAAGAGGCAAGGCAAAAGGACTGCATGTTTGAGACCAACCTAAGCTATACGGCTAGTTTGAGGTCAGCATGGACTGACTGACTTTATAGTAAGACTATCTCAAGAGGGAGGGGAAGACAAGTGTGGATGGAGGGGAGAAAGTAGGGAGTGTCTATACGGATATATGGGTACAGATACATGTACAATTCAAATAAAAATGCCCTATCAATAGATAGTGGACATCAACGAAAATGAGCCAGAGCTCTAAAAAAAACCAAGAAAACAAAAAAACAAAAAACAAAACAACTAATCTGACCTGAGAGAAAACAGGTAAGGGCAACGACAAACAGAAGAAAAACTAGCAGAACTCCAGACATCACAGAGCTACAACAGAAAGAGCTACCATTTTGTCACAGAGTCATGAAAAGAGATGAAAAAGAAAGCAGCGCTAAGAAATGTGTGGAAAATTCCTAATTTTGACAACAAATGTAAACCTACAGAATCAAAAAGTGGCAGAAACTCCAAAAATGAAAGATCCACAGAAACCCATTCTAGCACACATCATAATTAAACTTCTGAAAACTCAGACCAGGCTTTGAGTCTAGAAAGATGGCTCCATGGGCAAGGGAGCAGGCTGCTGAAGAGCCTGACCGGGAAGCCTGATCACCTGAGTTAGGCACATAAGTGGAAGGACAGAACCAACTCAGGCAAGCTGTCCTCTCTCTCTTTAGACTTGCCAGGTGCACACACACACACACACTTGCTCTGTAAGAAAATAAATGTAAAGGAAACTGTAAAGGAGCCCATGACAGGAGCTTCAAATTAGTCCGAAACTAGCCTTTACCAACAGGTCAACTGGAGTTGGTTAGGGAGAAAGAAGACTCAGACTAGCCTTTACCAACAGGTCAACTGGAGTTAGTTAGGGAGAAAGAAGACTCAGACTAGCCTTTACCAACAGGTCAGCTGGAGTTAGTTAGGGAGAAAGAAGACTCAGACTAGCCTTTACCAACAGGTCAGCTGGAGTTAGTGAGGGAGAAAGAAGACTCAGACAGTCAAGTGTTTACATCTGTGGTAGTCTAAATGTAACTGGCCCCCAGAATCTCACAGAGAGTGGCACTATTTGGAGGTGTGGCTTTGTTGGAGTGGGTATGGCCTTGCTGGAGGAAGTGTATCACTGTGGGGGCAGGTTTTGAGGTTTCCTATGCTCAGAATACTGCCCAGTGTCTCAATCAACTTCCTGTTGCCTGTAAGATGTAGAACTCTCAGCTGCCTCTCCAGTATCATGTCTGCCTGCATCCCACCATGCTTCCTTGTCATGATGATAATGGATTAGCCCTCCAAACTGTAAGCCAGCCCCAATTCAATGTTTTCCTTTAAGAGTTGTGGTGGTCATGGTGTCTCTCCACAGAAATAAAACCCTAACTAAGACAATTGCACAAGGATAAGGACCTGAGTTCAGATCCCCAGCACTGATGGAAAAGCTGAGAGGTAAAGACAAGTAGACAAGCTGGCTACCCAGTTTAATTTACTTGGTAAGCTCCAGGCCAATGAGACCCTGTCTTAAATAACCAAGTGAACGCCTCCTAAGGAACAACACTTGAGGTTGTCTGCTGATTCATGTGTACACAAATACAGAAGAACACACATAAACAAATTTGTTGTTGTTGTTGTTTGTTTTTGTTTTTCGAGACAGGGTTTCTCTGTGTAGTTTTGGTGCCTGTCCTGGATCTCACTCTGTAGACCAGGGTAGCCTCAAACTCACAAAGATCCCCCTGCCTCTGCCTCCCGAGTGCTGGGATTAAAGGCATGCGCCACCAACCCCCAGCAACAAATTTTAAAATCATTTTTAAAGGTAAACTGACATAATTCCAAACTGTTATTTATTCCTTCCTGGTCCAAAGCTAACAAAACTAGACAGTAAACTAACAATACTAAATGCAATTAGTTATTATTCTTTGTAGTCTTCAACACATTTTGAGTCCGAGACCACCAAGAGCAACTCTTGACTGACTGAAAAACAAAATCAAATAATACTAAAATTTCCATTCAAGTGTAGAGCTTCTTGTCTATAATTGCAGCACTCAGGAGGATGGCCACAAATCCCAGGCCAGCTTGGATTACACAGTGAGTTCTAGGCCAGCCTGGGCTACAACAGTGTGAGACTGTCTCATAAATATATAAATAAATAAATTTGCACCCAATGCCCTCCTGGCCTTGAGAGGTGGACAGTCTGGTGCTAGGCTCTGAATAAGCCAGTTCTCTGGTGTGTCTACTTGTCCTCCAAGGTGTCTTTTTTTCCCTCTTGCTCTACTTAAGGATATGACTTTTTCCTCTTTGCCTTCTTCTTATCTCCTTCCTCCTGACAGTGCTGAGATCTCCAGCTTGCCTATCCTGCTCTTTTCTTACTGACTCTACTAAACTATCTCTTCTGAGTGCAGTTCCTTTCGTCCACATGGTTGTTTGTTTGAGATTTACTTATTATGTATACAGTGTTCCGCCTGCATGTGTGCCTTCATGACAGAAGAGGACACCAGATCCCATTACAGATGGCTGTGAGCCACCATGTGGTTGCTGGGAATTGAACTCAGGACCTCTGGAGGAGCAGCCAGTGCTCTTAACCTCTGAGCCATCTCTCCAGCCCCTGAGTGCATGTTTTTTAAAGATTTATTTTTAACTGGAGGGGGGAGATACGTGCACGTGAGTGCAGTTGCCTGCTGATGCCGAAAGAGGGTGTTGGGAGCCCTGTTGTTGAAGTCACAGACAGTTATCAGTCACCTGATATGGGCCTTTGAAACCAAGCTCAGCTCCTCCACAAGAGAATACATGTTCTTACCCAGTGAGGCATCTCTCTAGCCTTTTGAGTCTTTTATCCATGAGTCCTTGCTAAAGTGACCCACCCTGTGTCACATGGGGCTAGGGGTATGGCTCAGCCAGAAGAATGCTTGCCTAGAATGCGGGAGACCCTGGGTGTATTGGTGCACTCCTGTAATTCCAGCACTCAGAGGCTGGGGGCCAAAGTCATCCTCAGTTACAGGAGTCCCTGCCTCAACAAAGAAACATCATGTACACACTAATCAAAAGAAAGTAGGACTACAACAGGCTTAGAGGCTATGCCGGATGACTTCATGTCAAACTGACACAAGCCAGAGTCATGGGAAGAGAGAACCTCAACTGGGAAACTGTCCTCACTAGATGGGCATGTGGGCAAGCCTGTGGAGCATTTTCTTAATTAGTGATTGATATGGGAGGGCCCAGCCCACTGTAGGCAATGATGGGCTGGTGATCCTGGGTGCTATAAGAAAGCAGGCTGAGCAAGCCATGGCAGAGCAAGCCAGTAAGCAGAACTCCTTAGTGGCTTATGCTTGAGTTCCTGCCTTGACCTCCTTCAGTAATGGACTGTGATGTGGGTGTGGAAGCATAAGCTGAAATACTTTCCTCCCCAAGTCGTTTTGGTCACAGAAGGTGTTTTTATTCAAGTACCAGAAACCCTAACTAAGAGAGTCGTTATTTTTGCAATGGCAGATGTGGACCCTTGCTTTAACTAAAAGTCGGAAGAAAGTCTGGCATCTCTGCCTTCACATTGTTTCTCTGTCTACTTTACTTTTGCTAAGGACACCTTGTCATTAATCTGTCCTCTTGAGTCATCTTGGATTCCAGCAAAAACAAGATCAATTTCTTTAGGATAAAGAACTGAAACTATCCCAAAGTTGACCCTGGGTAGATTACCCACCGAATTAGAACAATTACCTGTGATGAAGAGGATACACCCAGAATAACTATTTTGTAGGATCCACATTGATCCAGTCCACCAACAATTTAATTCGACCACCTGGCAGGACCTGAGACGCTGTAACCAGGAGGCTTAGCCTCTTGCCTACTGTCCTAAATGTTCTATTTAAACCTAAAGCTCACGTCAGTGCAGTGAAAAGACTTAGGGGTCACTGGACCCTTTTATCTGTTCCTTTTCCCAAAGTGGCCACATGAATAAATCTGCTTCTGCATCATTATTTGTCAATTAATTGGTGCATTGTAAAGGTGACTGAGCCTAGGCTTTTGTCCTTAAAGTTTTGGTTACAGGAATGGCTAGATTACAAATAAATCTGATGAAACAGCAAATAAAATTTATCTACACCTACACCTCAGGACATTACACAGTGAGAATCCACCAACAATAACACACCTACACACATAAACTAAACAAGACTGGGTAAAATGTGCTGTAAAATCTGACACAACCAAAAGGGAAAAAAAATCCTATCTGGAGCTCTGCACATCCCTCTCTTAACAACTGAAAGAACAACTGGGAAATCTGCAAAGAAATGGAAGGAAGCATCACTAACTAGAACCATTCAATACTTAAAGAAACACCCACCCAAACCAAAGATACACATTCTTGTCAAGTGTCCCTGAAACGTGCTAAGACACTGACAAGATGAAGATCCACAAAACAAACTTCAAAAAGTCTAGAGCCAGGTCTGTGGTACACCTTTAATCCCAGCACTAAGGAGGCCAAGTCTAAGCTCACCTGATCTGCACAGCCCAGTCAATACAACAAAAATAATAATAAAAAAAAAAAAAAGGGAAAAATTCTCCTACATCTGAAAAAAAAACCACAATTAATGAAAGAGTCAGAGTCTCCCAAGGAAAATGTTACAGGAAGCTTAACAAACGCGAGAGAAGCAAGTGCTCCCCTGCAGCCATTCTCTTCTGGCGCCACGTTGGTGGCTCACAACCATAACTAGCTCCAGAGGATCTGACATCCTCATCTGCTCTCCAAGGGCACTGCACTCACAAGCTCATACACAGATATGCACAAGTACAAAAAACAAAAATATACTATAGAGCTGAAAAGATAAGATGGCTCAGAGAGGAAAAGTACCAGCCATGCAAATCTGACAAAAGTTCCACCCCCAGAACCCACAATAGGAGAGAAATGACTCCCAAAAGCTGTCCTCTGTACACACCAGTACACATACACATACATAGACATGGACAGGCAGACGAACAGAAAGAAAGAGTATAATAATAAATAAATAAAGCTGGGCCCTGGTGGCGCACGCCTTTGATCCCAGCACTCAGGAGGCAGAGGCAGGCGGATCTCTGAGTTCAAGGCCAGCCTGGTCTACAGAGCGAGTTCCAGGACAGCCTGGTCTACAGAGCGAGTTCCAGGACAGCCTGGTCTACAGAGCGAGTTCCAGGACAGCCTGGTCTACAGAGTGAGTTCCAGGACAGCCTGGTCTACAGAGTGAGTTCTAGGACAGCCAGGGCTACAGAGAAACCAATCATTAAACTTTAACTTCAAAAGCCCAGCATGGGGGGTGGGGGGCAAAGCAAAC
>CABHPH010131601.1:0-27826 GCA_902168325.1 Peromyscus nudipes
AAAAAAAAAATACTCTTAAAATGCAATATAAACAGAAAGTTGACTAATGTGTATAAGCTAACTGCTTGTGAGTTATATCCTGAAAGCCTATAAAAAATGATGTATGTTATTAAGTACACACATATATTCTGGTATGCACACACAGACACAGTTATATGTAAACTTACTATGTGTACACAGAATGAAGTATTTATTCATGAATTCTCTCCTACCTCATATTACTCAGTCCTATGAGGGACTAAGTTCTGTGATTTAATCCATCTCTTTGCCACAAATACGCCAGAATAAACAAAGGAACAAACAAAAACACGTTTAAGATCCTTAATTTACTGGAACCAGTATCAGAGGGCCCATATGCTAGTTTGTCCTCCATTTAGTAGTCGCTAGACTTCAAGAGAACCATGTTGCTCCCCTGAAGAGACAAGCTTGCAATGAGTTCAATAGTCTGTGGAGTACAATGTCATCCATTCCCAAAACTGTCACCAGCAGCTTACCTTATTAGCTCTAGCTGTGCAAGTTCCTGATTTGCCTGAAATATAGGCTTTTTAGTGAAGAGTTCACCAAGGATACATCTAATAGAGAAAAGTACAGCTGTCAGTATTCAGTTTTCTCATTTTAATTCACTATCAAAACTTTTTAGTACCATAAGCCAATGTGTCTCTCTTACCCACAGCTCCATACATCAATAGCTGGTGTATATCGTTCTTCTCCCAAGAGTAGTTCGGGTGGACGGTACCACAAAGTAATGACCTTGTTCGTATATGGTCGACTAAAAAAAAAAAACCAAACAAACACAAAAAGCCCTCTTTAAAGTTATCATTTGTAGTAAGAGATTCTATTAGGAAATACAATATATTTTGGATAATCAAAGCAATCCTACAATCACATTTAAAACTAAGATATTTAATACACAATCATAAAATGCATGGACAGTAAGCAGAAAATCCCTCAACACGAGAATATAAAAATAAGCAGTTAGCTATTAGCTGTAATTTGATCAAAGAGAAGTCCCTCATCAACTCAATTGCTGAGTAATGATTTTCCTTTCCATAAAAGCTTTTTAAATGATGAATTCATAAAGGAATGGGTTCACAAACCTGGCAAAGGACTAACAAAACAAAATAGAGTTCAAATTGAGATCACCTAACAAAATGCCTGCTTTTGTTTTGGGTCTGAGGATTGAATCCAAGATTCTTCATGTGCTAGGCAAGTGCTCTACCCAAGTCCTTAACAAAAGTTTGCACTTTATTTCCGTGTGCTAGGATTCAATGTGGGCACCACCACAGTTGGCCCCTAGCAACTAAGCATATCTGTGAAAATATTCAGCACATCTGGATGTACTCTGGTTTGTGAAAATAAAGTAGATATTGACTACTAAAGTAGTAGTGGTCTAGTCTACACAGAACCACAAGCTACAGCTAGGGTGCTTTATCAGAAAACTACAAAAAGAATATACATGTAAACTGAGATTACTTAAATCTAGCCAAGTTATAATAATGTTAAGTCTGACCATCATCACAGCACAAACTCAGCAGTGAAGTATTTCTAAACATCAGACAATAGTCACATTCTCCATGATTTATATGAATGAAAATGACCCTAAAAAGTCAGGACTATGGCTAAAGTATAGACTTCAGAGTAACTACCTCTTTAGAGCAATTATAAACCTTATAATTGTTTTAGATGTCTTCCAAATGACAGGGACTACAACTACAAGGACACAGAGTGAATTCCCCAAGAAGGCTGTATTCCAAACCCATTCGTTCACCTGACACAGGTTGGATCAGATTCATTTGGGGAAAAGAAAAAAGGGCATACAATTTAATCCAACAGCTTCTTTTAGCAAACATAGATCTGAAATCCCAGGGCCTAAGATCCATCTGAACTGCTCTGCCACAACTCGGCCAAATTTCTCTAAATAATCTGAGTGCTAATACTGTAAGTTACCAATTTGGGCATCACAATATTCCCAACTCCCCCCCCCAAAAAAAATTTCTGCTGACATTGGTCAAATTGAATCAAGCAGTAAAAGTCCAAGGTTTTTTGGTTTGGTTTAGTTTTATTTTCAGGCAAAGTCTCACTATCTAGCCCTGTCTGGTCTAGGATTTGCTTTGTAGCCAGGATGGCCTTGAGTTTCCAGTAACTTTCCTACCTCTGACCACCAAGAACTAGGAGTCAGGCATACACCACTATGTCTGGCTAGAATGCCTATGAAGCAAATGAAAATTGAGTATACTTTCCTTAGTAACTTCTCTTTGCTTATTTTCTGGCATCAATTATCTTCATATTAAGTATTTTAAACCCTGGCTGCTCTAATAAAGATGTACTTAATCATTCTTATTTAAGCATAATTCCTTCCCAATTTTCTTACTTACTTCCCATTAATTGAATGATGCACAGGCAAAAGATCTGCCAGCATCAGGTCTAATCTCTACTCTCAATAATTCATTTTGGCATGATTCCACTGTCTTAAACTCTCTATATTTTCTATCTTGACTCAAAAGTATAAAGGCTCATTTACAAACACCAAGCCCAGGAAAACACGGGCTACAATAGAGCACTTAAATGTAACATTAAGGTGACACATACGTAAGTGAGCATGTTGGGGGAAGAAAGCTTGGAAACCTATGAGGACTAGCTTCTAAATTGTTTCCAGGGTCTATACGCACTTGAAGCTTATGCTGTACGACTGAAACTAGGTTGACTACTCTCAAAGAAATATTTAAATTGATATAAATCTAATTTTTTAAATTTAAAAAATAATGAAAGTTTTAGAGAATCTACAAATATTCAGGTGTTGAAATTTTGTTTAAAAGAAGTGTTCAAAATAAAAGATTAGTTTACATGTCACATATCAAATTCTATGTAATTTATTACATAGTTACTTTTAGCTTCAAGTTTGGCTAACAGCCTTTATCAAATTTAGAATAGTCAATTTTCAAAATGATTAAACACAAAACGACACAAAGTATAGTTCTAAGTGTATCAAAGTATTTAATGTACAGCTAATTGTTTTCTAAGTATTTCTAAAATATTACTTTTCGTCAGATACTCTCTGCTTGTTTGGTACACATTCCAATGCTTCTTCTATACAATCCTAACAATCTCAGAGCTTGGGGGAGGTATGTTCAGGGGGATAGATTTGGTTATGGTGTTTTTTATCTTACAAGTTTGACAAGATCATTCTATGAAATTCAAAAAGATTCACGTAAAGGGATATACCTAAGAAAGATTTAAATGCTTAATTTCTCCAACAATACATGATAAAATCTTCAGTGGTTTCTTTCATTCTATAATTTGTAGTATTTTTGAGACAAGAAGGAAAGCCTTCAGGTAACTAACTACTCAAGAGAAATCCAGGTCATTCTGCTAAAACCTACCTAGCTGCTGCAGGAAGACAACCCAGGGACCTTTCTTTGCTTTTGTGTGGGGGGAGTGGGCATGATCTCCCCATGTAGCCCCCTCAGGTAGGCCTCAAACATAAAAGGCTTCCTGTTGTAGCCTCCTAGATGCTAAGATGACAGATAGTATGTCATCATAGCTAGCCAGGAACCATCAACAAGTTCATCTTAAATACTTTTTTGAAAAAAGGATTTCAACACTTACAACCCAAGTCTGAGCCACTACTACTAATTCAACAGTACAGACATTGTTTCCTCACCTCTAAAGTGCCCTTGCCTGCCATCTTTTTTAAAACATTTTGTTTTAAAAACATAAAATCAGGTCATATCCGACCGCAAATAAATAGAACTTCAGACTCTTAAACACTAGGGTGCTTCCCAGTAGCTGAGTTTCTCATACTGGAATACTCTTTGTCTGGGTCTTAATTAAATTTCCTTTGTTCACCCTCAGATCTTAGTTCCAATTTACTTCTTCAAAGACAGTTATCCTAACTGTCCTATCAAAAGTCCTCCAGCCACTGTCACTACAGCCAGAATCCTAAAGTCATTATTTTACCTGAGTTGTAGCACTACTCAAATTCTTTAACTCTCTGAATACCACGTAAATGAGACAGGGATTTGGTCTGCCTTTTACAGTTCTAACAATGTCCATGTTAGAACTTGTGTGTACTTTTAACTGATTGCCATGCTGTAACTACTTAACAGTAAGTACAAACTTTTTTCTCACGCCCCTTCTTTTCTTTTGCCTTTATACTTTTTAATACTTTCACATTCCTTTTTATCTTGTAAAGAAATAATTTTTCAATTCCTGTAACATAATGCTATACATTGAAAAATAAAACTCGGGCTGGAGAGATGGCTCAGAGGTTAAGAGCACTGACTGTTCTTCCAGAGGCCCTGAGTTCAATTCCCAGCAACCACATGGTGGCTCACAACCACCTAATGAGATCTGGTACTCTCTTCTGGTATGCAGGTAAACATGCAGATAAAATAATGTATATATAATAAATAAATAAATCTAAAAAAAAAAGAAAAGAAAAAGAAAACTCATTTTTCCCCATAGATGCTGTCATCGTAGTAAGACCACTTGTCTACTCTGAAATGTGCAAGTTTGTAAGTATCTATAAGAACCTACATCATAGCTTTCAAAAAGTCAATTTGTCACCCTCTGCTGCAAATAGATTTACTCTTCCTGTCTCCTGTTTCCACAACCAGCAGCACTTGTGGTAGAGAACAAGCGCTGTCCTCTTGGACTTGCTCCTTTCTTCTACAGCAGCTGCCCGCTATATACACTACATCTCTCATCCTCACTGCAATGAGGTGTGGCCATGCGACCAATTGCAGGCCACTGAAACAGGAATATACATGCTAAGACCCTTTTCTAGACATGATTCTTAATACCACCCCCTTCTTTTTGTATTTCTGGCAACAGCCTTGGAAGGCATTATAAAAGATAGCAGATTTTCCACCCAGGTTTTCTGGATGACTGTATGTGACAGTCACCATTTGAACTGATGCTATGGTTAAATATTAATGGTAGACTGAGATAAGCACCAATTATTAAGTGAGAAATTATAATACTTTAAGCCATTACTAAATGTTTACAACAGTTTTGCCTCTCCTAACTCTAAATGTATCCAGCTACTTAATTAAGCACTTATAGGTAGGAGTGGAGACAGATTTTCCACAACAGGTACTGGGCTCCAACTACTCTTCAGTAGAGACCCTTATGACATAATTCACCTCTTTCTAACACATAGTCCACTGCCTAGTTCTAGCCACAATAATTTTTATCAAAATTTAGTGCAACAGCTTTCTAATCAATTTTTCTTGCTTCCAGATTTTCAAGGCTAATTCACTTTCCAAAACACAGTAAAAATGATAGTCTGAAAACATATTACTAAGACCCATTGGTTCTAGTGACTAGTCACACAAGGACAATAAATCTCTTTATTACTGGTTCCTGCTCCGACCACATTGAATCTTCAGTTCTGTGAAATGGCTGAGCACATTTTCTAGAGCAAGGAGACAGAAACCAAGTTGGGAAAAAAAGACAGCAAAAAAAAAACAAAAAAACAAAAAAACAAACCTTTGAAGAAGTGAATGGTGCTTTAATGTTTTAAACAAACTCCTTTAACAAAATAAGTTGGTGGAGCATTCCTGAAATCCCAGCAATCAGTAGGCTAACAGACGGGAGGATTTTCAGTTTAATACAGAGGTTAAGGCCAATCTGGGCTATACAGTAACACCCTAACTACAATTTAAAAAAAGTAGGTTGGTGCTCTGGTTCTACCCCCAACCCCTGCTCCTCCAAAAAGGGTGCCATACCTCATTTTTCATTTTACCTTAAGTGAGGGGGAAAAAAAGCAAACACTGAGAAAGTATGCAGACAGAAGGACTTTAATCATAAAAGCAAATTTCAACATAAGGAGAGCTAGGAGGGCACTGAAGCCAATTTCACAAACCACATCACTCAGCACAGTTTATACAGTATTATCAAGAAAATGCTCCATGTTATGAGTCGGTTGTTGTATTTACAAAGGTAAAGATCAAAGTAAGTAAGATTGAAATTATGGTTAAAAGTAAAAATAACTTAAATCCCAAGAAACTCAGAGAATTGTTGCAATCTGAAGAGACAATCCAAATGTAGAAATAACTTAAAATCCAGAATCCTCAAATTTTAGCTTTTCCACCTTGGTCTTCCTGGGCTGGTTACCTACTGCCAACATCCTAACGATAACACACCATAGAAAGAATTTAAAAGTAACAAATATATATTTTTCTTCATGGATAAAATAATAATTGTACTTCTGAAAAGTTAATACTGTCTTTTTACAAAAATTGGATCAACACTTTATTGAAGATACAGCACTGAAAAAAAATAGTTATTTGGTTGTATGCATTTATTCACTTAGAAAAGGGGACAGATTGAGAATATGAAATGAATTATTTCAATTTATTTCCATACTTGTTCCATAATCTAATCAAGAACAGACAGACACACAAACACCATGTCAGTAAATTAGAGTTCAATAAGTGAGTTCAATAAGCTGTTATTTACAGGTGGCAAAGCTAAATTTTATAAATACTTCAGAAATAAGAGTCTAAAAGTCAGTGACTCTCAACTGCGCTTTCTATGAAGTATCGTCCTCTACAGACCACCACCAACTTTAGGTTTGCTTTACAGTGCCAAGTATTAACCCCAGTACCTTGAGCGTGCTGGGCAAGTACTTTACTACCAAACTAGTCTCTGGCCCCCATTACCAGTTTTTGAAAAGGCAGAGCTGACTGTGGGGGTATTGTGTTCCCCAAAATATTGTGTATGCTAATAAACTTATCTGGGGTCAGAGAACAGGACAGCCACAATATTAAACATAGAGGTTAGGCAGTGGTAGCATACGCCTTTAATCCTAGCATTCCAGAGACAGAAATCCCTCTGTATCTCTGTGAGTTCAAGGCCACATTGGAAACGGCCAGGCACGGTGATACACACCTTTAATCCCAGAAAGCCACACCTTTAATCCCAGGGAGTGGTGGTAGAAAGCAGAAAGGTATATAAAGCGTGAGGACCAGAAACTAGAGGCATTTGCCCTGGAGAGGCCTTTGGCCTGGAGAAGCATTTTGGCCTGGTTAAGCATTCAGGCTTCTAGCAGCAGTTCAGCTGAGACTCATTCGGATAAGAGGACATAGAGGCTTCCAGTCTGAGGAACCAAGACCAGCTGAGGATCCGGCGAGGTGAGATAGCTGTGGCTTGTTCTGTCTCTCTGACTATCCAGCATTTCACCCCAACAACCCGGCTCAGGTTTGATTTTATTAATAAGACTCTTTAAGATTCATGCTACAGCTGACACTATCATTTTATCAATAAGGGAAGAGATATCTAGAGAGGTGGGTAACAACAGCAGAAAAAAAAAATGCCTTAAAAAAACTTTACCTTAATGTAATTATCAAAATAGTTGTTTTTTTTGTTTGTTTGTTTGTTTTCAATTTTTAGCTTCCTGGTTTGGTACTGTAACAGAGTTGAACATGACTATGGGAAAAAATGAAAACTCTGTAACTTGTTATTCCACTTCTAGAACAAAAACATACATATGAGAGGGGAGCTAGGAGTTGGATAAAGCCAGTTAAATTCAGCAAATCTGGGACTAGAGATGGGTCAGTGGTTAAGGGCACTGGTTACTCTTCAGACAACCCAGGTCCAATTCCCAGCACCCATATGGCAGCTCAAAACCATCTATAACTCCAACTCCAGGGTATCTAACACCCTTCTAAGCCACCTTGATACTGCACATACATGGTGCATATATATACATACATGCAGACAAAATACTTATTCAAATAAATTCAGCAAACTCTTTGCTATAAAACCACTACAAAAGTTGTTGGTAGCCTAATGGTACCCTTTAAAAACACAAGATCAAGGTATGATTCAGGGGGCTTAAACAGAAAATACTACAGAGAACAATGTTTCTGTCCAAAACTCTACATTTACTTCCTAGCTCTTTGTGAACTGACTGGCAGTGTGAACAAACAAAAGCCTTGTATTTTGATTTGTGCAAAATAAAGACACTTACACCACTCATCTCAGAAGACTTTCTCTACAAATAATTATCATGAAGCTAGCTACTTAAAAATAAATCAACATATAAAGACCTTCCCTTTGTCCCCTTTCTTTAAATAATTCAAACTGAATTAGGTACTATGCTAAGCATTAATGGGTGCTTAGGCCAAACAAATAACTATGGTTGTAGTTCTTTAGTGTCCAGCAGTAATATAGCTATAAATTATAATAATGTACCAAAGCGCTACACACACAAAATAGTGATGATGATAATGATGATGATGATGATGTGCCACAAACACATGAAAGAAGATGCAGTGACACAGTTTTCAAAGTGAAACAATGGGAATTATAATTGCATATAAAAGAAAAACAATTTATGTAGACTTGCAGAAGTATTTCAGAACACTATGTTTAGGGAATTGTAAGTTCAACAATGCTACTATGGGGGCATGGCTGGAAATGCAGTGTCTAGGAATGGGAGTAGAGAACAACATGAAACAAAAAGACTAAAGACAGGGAATATTCTGTAGAGGGATATGTATGGTTGATAATATGTATGTACACATACACACACACACACACACCACACACCTGTGAAAACAAATGGATAACCAAAGAAAAGTAGTATCTTTTTTTCCCCTGGTATGTTAGACAGGGCTTAATTTAAGATATGCCGATCACCTAGGTAGAGATGTGCAGCAAACAACACACATGCTTGATAACCTGAAAAAATACCAACACTGGAAATTTAGATTGGTAGTGAGAACATGGATGAGATTGCCAAGGAGGTGGTGGGAATGGGATAGTGGGACAATGCTAGAAAATGTAATTGCCTTTTCCATTTTACAGAATCGAAATGGTGAGTACATGAGGAAAAAAGAAGGGCAAATTTATTTTGATTTTACAATTAAATCATCGGCCTGAATGAGATTTCCATTTGTTAAGGCTGTTGAGGTACATTATTTACTGTTATCCATCTCACTCTGTAGTAGTCTTTCTCTTGTCTTATTGTCATGGTTTATAGTTTTGTCTCCAGCCTCCCAAAAGATGCTCAGCATTACCCGGAAACCCCAGAGCTCCCTGCAGTACAGTAGGACAGTTCTGCAGATCAGCGCCCCCTTCTCCCAAAACACATCTGTTGTTTTAAAGCATATGAAATAAAGCATTGTTTCCATCTCTAAAATGACAACAATTATAGATTTAGGGACAATGAAAGTCTCTAAACAAGTGGCAAGGGAGAAATAGCCACTAGATGGCAACATTGCTTTTCACACATTCTGCCTGAAAAGGATGGGTTAGCAAGTGTTAAAACCCTTTTCCTTCTTTCCCCTCTCATGGGATCACACAGAAATGCAGCAGACTTTCGTTACTATTTAAGGAAGTTTTGATAATGGCAACTTTCAGAAACATAACAGGTATGTATGTTTGTTAATTTGAATATTTTGTAGGAACTTTGCAGCATTTTGGGTTTTGGTAGTTTTGTGGGTTTAACCCACAGCCTCAAACACGCCAGACAGGTACTCTACCACTGAGCAACACTTTGAGCCCAGCATTTGGAGATGTAAAGATTTGTTCTTTTTTAATATGTATGAGTGTTTTGCCTGTATATCAATAAGTGCTCCTTAGCCGGGCGGTGGTGATTAAAGGTGAGCACGCCTTTAATCCCAGCACTTGGGAGGCAGAGGCTGGAGGATCTCTATGAGTTCAAGGCCAGCCTGGGCTACCAAGTGAGTTCCAGGAAAGGCGCAAAAGCTACACAGAGAAACCCTGTCTCAAAAAACCAAAAAAAAAACCAAAAAAAAAAAAAAAAAAAAAAAGTGCTCCTTGTGTGTGCCTGGTGCCATGGAGGCCAGAACCAGAAGATGGCACCAGATACCCCAGAATGGAGTTCCAGATGGTAGTTAGGTGGTATCTCAGGGCTGCTAGAAACCAAACCTCGGTCCTCTGCAAGAACAACAAGTCCTCTCAACTAGTGAGCCCTGTCGTCCAGGCCCAAATTTAGAAGCATTAAATCCATCACCATAATATTTAGAGTCCTGAAACTCACTAACTGGCTTAACCAAGATTTTACAGCAACACCAATTCAGTGGCAGAAGTAGAACCAGGAGGCCATTTCAAGACCTAACTGAACTACAAAGTATGTCTGAGGCTGACCTGGAATATATAGAAAAGACTCTGTCTCAAGAAATCCTTCCAACTGGATAAGGATAATGCAAAGACTACAAGCAAAGTAGTCTTTCTCAACTTAGGACTACAGAATTTATTTTCTTCAAACTTCAAACCAGTAATACATGTACTGTTATAATGTTTCCTCTAAAAAAAGCAATTAATTTCAATTTTTGTGGAAACTTTTGTTGTCCTCTGGTAAAAGACATTTATAATATATATGTATAATATAGAAATGTAGCTATACAATATTTTTTTCTGGAACATCTATTCCAAATGCACAGGGATATCTTCTATAAAAAGAACTTTTTAGAGGCCGGGCGGTGGTGGCGCACGCCTTTATTCCCAGCACTCGGGAGGCAGAGCCAGGCGGAACTCCGTGAGTTCAAGGCCAGCCTGGGCTACCAAGTGAGCTCCAGCAAAGGCGCAAAGCTACACAGAGAAACCCTGTCTCGGGAAAAAAATAAATAAATAAATAAATAAATAAATAAATAAATAAATACTGTGTTGTTCAATGTTGTGACAACATGATGAACCTGAAAGACATTAGGTTAAATAATTCAGGCACAGAAGATAAAGATCACATGATCTCACTTGTATATACAAGCCAAAAAAGTTCAACTCAAAATCATACAAAGCAAGAGTGGAAGTCACTAAAAGTTGTGTGTTCAAGATTGAAAACTGGTCAAAAAATATAAAATTTTCAACTAGATGGGAGAAGTAAGTTCAAGAGAATTATTAAACAACTTGATGAACATAATAGCAATTCAATATTGTCTTGAAAATTACTAAGAGATTTTAAGTGTTCCTACTACAAAAAAAAAAAATTAACATAAGACATTAGCTAATTAGCCGGCTTTAACCATTCTACAAGGTTATACATAGTTCAAAACAATTTATTGTATATAATTTTATACACCATTAAAAAATAATTTTTAAAAAAGATAACATCACGTAATTCACAAATTTATAATTACACAAATATATAATTAAAAGCAGGAAAGGAATGAACTACACTGACTACATTTATTAAACCCAATCAATCCCACAGCTTATTTACATAAAATCATTATTTCAACAAAATGTTTTATTTTAAAAATCTGTATGAATTCTAATAAGAGTCCTATTTCTTTACCACCAGACACAAAGGGAGCCAGTCAGATACACACCCCAACTTTAGCCAGAGAAGCTCCATCTTTCTCTATCTTACACACTGAACTTCCTCACAATTGCTTGTTTAAATAGTTCCAGGGAGTTGGGAAAAAAGACTACTGTAGATATAAGTAAAACAAAAACAAAAAAGGTGAAGTCTAAAATAATAAAACAAAGTTTTAAATTTTAAATGTACTATTTATAAAGCATATACCAAACTTTATTATTAAATACACAATTAAGAACCTTAATCTCTAGATCTGCACTAAAAACTTAAGTATTAGTTTTTAAAAAGTTTAAGTTCATTGCAGTCATATTTAAAGTTCTACATTTTAATAGAAATTTTATTTATCCACCATTTAAAAATCAAATTTGTTTCAAAATTAAATATACAAATTATAAAATTAAATCAGTCAAACAAGTTTTTTCTTTATTATTCAGGAAACATAAATGTATTTTTTTTTTTTTAAAAAAAAAAAAAAAGGCTGGAGAAATAGCTCAAGGAGCACTTGTTGCTTTTTCAGACTACCTAGGTTCAGTTCCCAGCACTCACGGGGTAGTTCACAACCCTCTGTAACTACAGGTTCAGGGGATTCAAAGGACCTCTTCTGACCTCCACGGGTAGAAGACATACATGTGTTACACATACATACATGTGGCCAAAGACTTATACACATAAAATTTTAAAAATTAACATTCTAAATTTAGTTTCTAAAACTGAACTTTGTGCTTACAATAATTCATCTCAAAGTACTCTTACCTTTCTTCTGAGCTATATAAACGAGCAAGTCCAAAATCTGCAAGTTTTATCTGTCCTCTGGTAGAAATAAGACAAAATAAAAAAGCATTAGTCTATCATGAATCTGATAATATGTATTTACATTCTATTCCTGGTGCTCAATTAAGATACAGTTTAAAAACAACATACAAATTCTTTCATTGAACTGCTGTACTCCAGGCAAGATTAACTAGAGTAAAATGTACAAGGCAAATTTACAAAGTAACAACTAGAATCTTGCTTGGATAGTTTCTTTTTGTTGTTGTTATGTGCCCATTCAATCATCCATATCTACAAGTTCTTAATTTTCAGATTCAACCAGCTGTAGATCAAAACTATTGGAAGGACTATATTGTATTGAAGATGTACAGTCATGTGTGTTAATATTTCCTACATGACAGTGTACCAACTGTTTATGAAACATTTACATTTTTAATCTAGACAGATACTACCTTAATTTACCAAAAGCCTACAGATCGTAAAAGGATACAGTGTATATATAGTCTATGAAACAATCCCCCGAAGGGGCTCAACACACTTACTATTTCAGTGGTGCTAGTGTGACAGTATCTCAGGTGCTGTTTCAGTACCCCATTAGGAAAGTCCCTCAGTGACATCTAGACAGAGTACTTACTCAAGTAGATAATACTCTTGAACTAAGTCATGGTGTCTGAAATTTATGTTTAAGCTGACTGTTGTTCATTACCCAAGAAATCTGAAGCAATAAACTGAATTTTACAGGAAGTTATATATTATATTAATACTTAAACACATAAAGCTCATATCCATACCTATTATTTAGAAGGATATTTGAACATTTAATATCTCTATGCAAAAAGTTCTTCTTATGACAATAATCCAGGCCTTCCATGAGCTGTCTCATAAAAGATTTTATATGGTTTTCATTAAAATGAACCAAGCCTGATTCCAGTAGTCCCATCAGATCATGGTCCATATATTCAAACACCAGGTAAAATGCACCTGAGAATGAGAACAATTAACATATTAAAGGCTTTTATTCCTACAATCTATCTAGAGGTTCAAAATTTTTTAAATAAAATACTGGGATGGGGGGATTATCCTTGAAAGTAATAGCTACTTTGTCACATATTTGTAAGACTTGCTTATTCTCTCAATACTTAGTATCAAAAAATGTATCAAAAAATAGCAAAAGCAGTTTTCTTCTAAAGAAAACCATTATGATACAGATCAACTCTGCTAATTTCCACATTATACAGTTTTCGATCTGATTAAATCCTTACCAATATCAGACAAATTGTTTTTCAGTAGAAAGTGAGTAAAATCTGTATGGTTCAAAGAAAATTAAAAAGTTGACAAAAGTCATCTTTAGATGGTTTCTATTAAACTTTTAACGGACACATAATTTGTTTATATAAGACCATGTGTGAAAACATAAAAATTATAACTTTACCTTATACAACCAGTGTTTAGTGTTTAACAATCTTAAATAAAACTTATACAAACTGAATCCAAAGCTATATAAAGAAATATACAATCAAGTAAAGCTTTACAGAGTGAGTTCCAGGAAAGTCACAGCTACACAGAGAAACCCTGTCTTGAAAAACCAAAAAACAACCAACAAAAGCCATGCTATCCTCTGTGAAAAGAGGAAAACCAGCATAATGCCAAAGAAGATACTCAAACACAGTTCACAATCAGCTCCTAACTTTAAACAGAGCAAAGAACTTTCAAAAATGATGCAATTAGCATTTTGAGAAAAAAATCTTCATGGTTACTAATTCTGTGTAGACATTAACATTCAAAATTTAAGATAAAGTTATACTTAAAAAGAAAATATGATTACAGTTATTGGTGAGATGACTATCTTCCTGAAAATTTAAAAGAATATAGAGGAAGTCACTGGATTAAAGAAAAGCCTATATGCACAAAATTAAGATCAGACACAACCACAATTAATTAAAAGGAGGTTTTAAGGGTTGGGGAGATGGCTCAATGGCTAAGTGTTTGCTGCACAAAACTGAAAACCAGGATTCAAATCTCTAGCACCCACATAGCAATAGCTGGGCATGGCTAGGAGGGTTTATAATCCGTGTTGGGGGTGAAAACAGGCAGTTCTGAACATTCACTAGCTAGCCAGCCTACCTGAAATGGCAAGCTTCAGGTTCAATAAGAGGACCTATCTCAGGGGAATAATTACATGGATATAGCAGGACCCCCTTTCTCCTCCTCCAGCCTCCACATGAGCACGCCTAGGCACATGCATCCCTGCGTGTACACACACACAGACACACACACACATACACACACGAATTCACTGTACACTCTCACAAACAAAAAGGTTTTTTCTTGTTTGTTTGTTTTTTTTGTTTTTGTTTTTTTGGTTTTTCGAGACAGGGTTTCTCTGTATAGCTTTGCGCCTTTCCTGGAGCTCACTTGGTAGCCCAGGCTGGCCTCGAACTCACAGAAATCCGCCTGCCTCTGCCTCCCGAGTGCTGGGATTAAAGGCGTGCGCCACCAATGCCCGGCCACAAAAAGTTTTTAATGATATAGTAACAGAAAAATACAAATGACTAGAACTAAATTATAACAAGAATTAAACATCAAAACAGAAAAATTTATAAAGTAATTGCAATAAAAGGACTGATGGTTAGGTTTTATTCTTCTGCCTGAGGGAGAAGGGGTGGGAACTTAACTTGACAAAATAATTATAAAATTCACCATGAAGAAACTCTATCAGATCATTATCCAAACACTGGTGAAAATACACATTTTGCCATACAAGAAATTAATATGCCCTGTCTATGCTTTAGAGAAAGACAGAACAGTGTAATAAAATGCACACCAGAAAACAAATTAAATGTTTACCCAATAATTATGGAAACAGCAATTTCAATTTTAAGAAAGTAAAAGATGACAAAAAATTCATTTAGAAAAATTATAACCCACAGTGAGATAAGCAGTTACATCAAAAACAAACTAATGAAAATGTAACTAACAGATTCCACTAAATAATGACTTGGGAATGCCACTGGAAGACAATACAGAGCCAATGAGGGAAATGACAACTGGGAAAATATTGTCTGTGATATAAGTAAACATCATTAATATCAAAGAAGGCCTTATAAACCAGTACAAAAGAAACTCATCCCACAGAACATGAAGAGAAATAAAATGGATGATCAGATGGACACAATGGTATATGTCTGTAACCCCACCCACAGAACATGAAGAGAAATAAAATGGATGATCAGATGGACACAATGGTGTATGTCTGTAACCCTAGCACTTTAGGAGAAAGATCCGAAGTTCAAAGTCATCCCCAGCTCTATATTAGGTTAAAGTAGAGCCTCCAATATTCAAAAGAATGTCTGTGTCCAAAGCAACATTAAATATACTAAATCTCACTATGACTCCAAATGATTAGATCAAAACAATATACCATTTTAACAAATAGATTTCAAAAGAGTATACAATACTAACAAAGGTGGGGGGGAGTATAAATATAGAAGATATGCTTCATTTCTACTGCACAGCTTACAGAATAAGCCACTAGCACACAGGTAGCTACTGAGAACTTGAGGCTAGTCCAAAATAATTTTTAAGTATAAAATGCACACCAGACTTCTATTACTTAATATGAAATATCTCAGTAATATGCTACACAATTAGGTATGGTATACAGGCCTGCAACACACACAGAAGAATCTCAAATGCAAGGTCAAACTGGTTTATATAGCAAGACTTTGTCTCAGAAAAATAAAATACTAACAATAATTAATGATAATAATGGCTAATGGGCTAGAGAGATGGCTCAATGGTTAAAAGTCCTTGCTGCTCTTGCAGAAGACCCGAGTTCAATTCCTAGCCCCCATTATCATGTGGCTCCCAACTGTAATTATAGCTCCAGGGGATATATCCTCTTCTGGCTTCCATGAACATCCACATGCACAAGAGCGCACTAATGTGCATGTGTACACACACAAATATAAAGACATATCCATTAATAATAACATACGTTAAAGCTGACACTAGGTTAAAAATTATTAAAATTAGCCAAGCGTTGGTAGCACATGCCTTTAATCCCAGCACTCAGGAAGCATAGGCAGGCAGATCTCCGAGTTCAAGGTCAGCCTGGTCTATTGAGTGAGTTCCCAGACAGCTAGGACTACAGAGAAACCCTGTCTCAAAAAACCAAATTATTAAAATTGATTTAATTTCATTCTTAAACAAAATCACTAGATAACATTTTATTTTGAAATAAAAACCTTCCGGTTCTATTTCTGTCAAGTAGCAATAAATGAGAGTACTAAGAACTGGAATAAGACAAAATGATATTCTGCTCTCAGATACCATATTCAGTGGCAAATTACTAGAAACAGTAAAAAATTCAGAAAAATAGTGTAACATACAATAGTCATTAATATTAGCTATCACTTAAAAGATAAAATAGAACCCATTAATAGCAGCTAATTAAATTGAAAGGAAAAAACTCCTAAATGTGCAAAAATTTTAAAATTCCTTTATGAGACAGAAAGAAAAGCACACAAAGAGTGTGCAAAGGAATAAAATGCCCATCTTCCCAAATTAATTTGTAAATTATGCAGAAGCCCAATTTCTAAAAAATTATTTGTGTTATGCTTTAAATGATAAAATGATCCATAAGCCCATAACACCTGATGCCAAGTTAACAGCACTGTTTAGGAAGGTTATGGAATCTTTAAGAGGTGGACTCTTGCTAGAGTAAGAACAAAAGAGGCAGGCTTTGAGGTTTATAGCCTGGCCTTAGCTGATTCCCTCTTTACTACTTCTAGTGTATGGGTGAAATGTGATCACTCTGCTTCCTGACTGCCATGCCATGCCTTTCCAGCCATGTTGGACCAAATCCCCTCATGAACTATAAGCCAAAATAAATTCTTTTTCTCCCCTAACTTGCTTTTAGTCAGAGTAATTTATCACAGCAAGAAAAGTAACAAAAACAATCAGAAAAAAAAATTCCCCTACAATGTAGATCATTAAAAAAAAAAAAAAAAACTGAGAAAAATAAAAGCCTCTGAGAGAGAAAAGAAATATATAAACAATGGCTCTACATCCTATTTTTTAAAATTTTTTAAATTATAATGTAAATTGTTTCTGTAATTAAAAAGTGTGATTCAGGAAATCCAAAAATAGATTCCAAGTGCACACTGAATTTTGACTGTGGGATTGGCAGACAGCTCAGGTGACAGGCAAGCATGAATTCCAGATCCCCAGCACCATGTAAAACTCAGGCACAGTGGCACATGACTGTAATATCGGTATTGGGAAGGTAGATCCCTATAGTTCACTGGCCAGCCAGACTAGCTGACTATGATGAGATATCCTGTCTCAAAAACTAAAGTAGAGAGCAATTAAGAAAACATCCAATTTAAAGAAAGAAAGAAAACAGCTGATAGTGACCTCTGGTTTCTACATGCACTTAACACACCCACACAAACAGGTACCTACACCCACTCACCCACCCCACAGAGAGACAGAGAAAAGTGGGAGATACAGAACTCAAAAAGATACTTCATTCAGTAGGATGATCTTCTCAGTAAATAGTGGTAGAATAACTAACTGCATACCCAGATATAACGAGGTAAAAATAGTCTGTCCTAATAACATTCACCAACATAAAAAGCAAATAAATCAATTATAGAACTAACAAATAAAAACAGAAGCATTTGTTGAAAATAATTCCTTATGCTGAGAGTAGGGAAAAACACCCCTAACCAGCAAAAAACAGTAAGAAGACAAATAACTGTGACTACTATCTCTAAATCGGAAAAACAGGCTGATAGAACCACACAACCAACCAATGAGAAATCTCCATGGGGGCTGGAAAGATGGTTCAGTAGGTAAAGGCACTTGCCACGCAAGCCCAGACACCAAAGGTGCATCCCCAGAACCCACAAAAAGGTAGAAGGATAAAATCAACTCCACCAAGTTGTCCTCTGACTACATGTGCACCATAGCTATGTATCTCCCCATGCACATATCAGGTACATAAACAATGATAATAAATTATAAACAAAAACAAAGAAATCCCCATGGGAGCCATTACCAAAGTAGGAAGGCCAAAAATTTAACCAATGAGCTGGAAACCCAGTGTGAATTAAGTTTGAATAAATGGTAAGGGGGCAGACTTAACAAGGAGAGGTATCTAAAGAGGCCTGACAACCTAAGTTGAATACCCAGATGCAACAAGGTGCAGGAAAGAACCAACTCTCAATAGCTGTCCTCTGACCTCCACTCTGAAATGCACACATGAGCATGCACGCCGCCCCCCTCCCCCCCCCCACACACACACATACACACCACACACCACCAATTAAGAAACAGGATATTTGGGCTGGCAAGATGACTCAGCAAATAGAGGGTACTGAATTCAAATTAAAAAAATAATAACAATAATATGCAGTGAAGGATTCAGTCTTGGACTCCAGTACTTTTCCCAAAATTTTATCACTTAGAAGTCCTACATCAAAATGATCATAAAAGAAATTCAGTGTTCTCAGTAAAATAAAGTATTTGATGGTCCCAGAGCAGTGGTTCTCAACCTGTGGGTCACAACCCCTTTAAAGGTCAAAAAATTTTTAACAGGAGTTGCATATCAGATACTTATATTACAATTCATAATATTATGAAGTAGCAACAAAAATAATTTTATGGCTGGGGGTCAATCACAAAATGAACTGTATTAAAGGGTCACAGGACTAAGAAGGTTGAGAACCACTGGCCCAGAGCATCTCATTCAGAGCAAGGCTTGTCCTTCAGAGTAAGTTTTTCCCAGAGCTTAGCCAATAGGCTCTACTGGAATCTTCCACCTCTGGAGCCCTCCTAGCCTTCAACTAACCAAAACAAGGCTCAACTCTAGCACACTCTAGTTGTTTCTATCTCATTTAAGGGCAAGAAAAACCAGCCACAATTAAGAAGTACCTATGAACAGCACAGCCTTGAAGCACAAGCTTGCTAAAAACTAATGCAATAATAGTTTTCCTACCCGCATTCCATACCATTAATAGTGCTCATAGACAAAAAACCAGAGAGTGTGTCAAAAGAGCATGTTTCAGGCCCTATTTAAACAAAACACAAAAAACTTCAGAGAAACTGAAAAACAACTAACTAGGAAGACAAGCCTAAACAAGAGAGGAAATTCTAGCCTCAAACCCTAACTAGTAGTATAACAAATACTAAAAAGAGTCCAAAGAGATAGCCAGGTAAGCATAAAAGCTTACACGAAAGACCTATTTACCTCAGCAATCACATATTGTTTAGGACTTCAAAGAAAATTTATAGGGCATATTAAAACACAGTCTCAAGAAACACAATAAGCATCAGCGTCAGAAGTAAACAGACAGAATTATCTGATCAGGAACTTTTACAAGCTATGATGAATATGCTAGGAACACTAGTTGAAACAAGTCAAAACAGATGGGCAGTGTAACTAGAAGTTCTGAGAACTGAAGGTAATGTTGGAAATTGAACACTGTAACCGAAATAAAGACTGTCTTTTCAGTATCCTGTACTGATCTAAAACCATGTCAGCTTGCACTCTCTGCTTGCCTGTGTAAATATAGACAATAATGACATTCCTGCTCAACTCTTGTATAAGATCAAGTCAGCACATCAGAATAACTTGTAAGCCATTAAAATGCTTGACAAAGGCGGGAGGGCTTACCAATGAACTATTATTTCATTATTCCACATGGAAAAGGGTGCTATAGTTTGAATCTTAAAATTATTAATATATGTAAATATATTAATTTAGGAAATCAATGGAAGTAAAAACAAGCCCTAGTACTCTTCTTCACTGTCTATGCTGAAGACTTTGTTCTAAAAAGGCACCTGTAAAATAAAGGAAAACAAAATGTTAGGAAGGAAGGAAGGAAGGAAGGAAGGAAGGAAGGAAGGAAGGAAGGGAAAGGAACGAAGGAACAAAGGAACGAAGGAGGAAATTATCTTTCACAGGTTCATCAATATACCAAACATATCCAAGGAAAGACTCACTGAGTACAAAGATATGTCAATAGGAATGTTCAAAAGTGACTGGTTGTGGTGATACCAAAGGTGGGGGGAAAAAAAAAAGATAGAGCAGAATATCCAAGGACCATAAACAATCACAAGATGTTAACACTATTTTTTTTTAAGGCTTTATCAGAGGGAAAGAGAGAAGGAACCAGAAGAAACATCGGAAGCAATAATGAGTAAGAAAGCATTTCTCGAATTACTGAAAACCAGAGATGTTTTCCTATATGCCAACATAGGAAACAACCATAATTTGAAAGTAAAAACATGAACTGGGCATGGTTGGCACGTGTCTTTAATCCTACCACCCAGAAGGCAGAGGCAGGCAGATCTATGAGTTCGAGGCTAATCTGGTCTACAGAGTTCCAGGACAGTAAAGGCTACACAGAGAAATTCATCTCAAAGAAACATAGGCACACACAAAACATCTGCGGAAAAACTACAAATGGAATCAATTATAAATCCAAACATAATCCATGTGTGTAGACAGTAGGCTCAACATATCAGGTGTGAGTTCTTCCTTGCTTAATGTATAGATTTAACACAATCTTGACAAAAACCCTGCCAAGTTATTTTGTAGATATCGATGAAATGACTCTAAAGTTTAACTGGCTAACAACAGACCAAGAAGGGAAATACCATGTTTAGAAGAAAAGTTAAAAAACAAACACTCCTCGATCTAAGACTTACTCTATAAGCTCACCATCATCAATACATGGTGAAGCTAGAGGAGAAACATGAAAGCAGATGAGTGGTACACAAAGAAAAACATGGAAATGGACTCATAAAAAGCAGAGAACTCATCTTCAACAAATATGGGAAGGCAGTACAATAGAAAACAGAGTTTTCAAGCAAATGTTGCTGAACAAGTAAACAATATATAAACAATTCTACAAACAGCTGTGTACCATTCACAAAAATTACTTTGGGAGGGGCTTTTCAAGACAGGGTTTCTCTGTGTAACAGCTGTGGCTGTCCTAGAACTCACTTTGTAGACCAGGCTGGCCTCCAGCTAAAGTCAAGTGCTGGGACCTAAATGTGTGTGCCATCACGCTTGGCTCAAAAATTACCTCTTACTGGATCACAGAACTAAGTGTAAAATGGAAAACTCAACTACTAGAAGACATATCCAAAATATCTAGGTTTATCTTAGGATTCATGATGATTCTTTAAAAATAGTTATTTTAAATTATGTATTTGGAGAGGGTGTGTGTGTGTGTAGGCAGGTGCTAGAGTCCGAAGAGGACAGAAAAGGATAGCTGATCTACTGGAGTTGGAATTACAGATTGTTGCGAGCTGACCAATGTGGGGACCGAGAACAAAACTCAGGTCCTCTGCAAGAGCAGCCAGTGTTCTTAACTAAGCCATGGCTCAATTCCTGATGAGTTTTGTATGTAAAAGGCTGACATCACAATGTTTGAAAAATTGAACCTAATAAATTATATGATAAAATTCAAAATGTCCCTTTTTAAAAAAACACCCTTGGAGAATGAAAACACAAAATGAGAGGAAACCAGATTAAGAAAGTCTGGTTTTCAGAGCTAGAGGGATGGCTCAGTGGCTGGGAGGTTCAACTCCTTGCACCCACATGGCAGCTCAAGGCTGTCTGTGATTCCAGTTCCAGGGCACCTGTCACCCATGGCAAAAACACCAATGCACATAAAATGAAAATAAATTAGAAAAAGGGAGGGAGGGAGGGAGGGAGGGAGGGAGGGAGGGAGGGAGGGAGGAAGGAAGGAAGGAAGGAAGGAAGGAAGGAAGGAAGGAAGGAAGGAAGGAAGGAAGGAAGTCTGGTTTCCAAAATATTCGAGGAATTCTTAAAACTTTACATTAAAACTCAGCATGGTGGTGATGTCTGTAATTGTAACTACTCAGTAAGGATGAGAAAGAAGGCTCCGAAGTTCCCCACAAACACTAAAACAAACCCGAACCCCAGGTCAAAGTTTGGTGCTTGCACTCTCAAGAGTACAATGAATTTACATGCTACACAAGCTCAAGGACTGAAGATCATACAGGAAGTAACTATCACAGACACTAAAACACTAGTGAAATAAAACACAACTTTCCACTTAAATTTTATATAATGATTAAAATGGCATCCAATTTCCACCTGTCCTAGAAACAGACTAACTAACCCCTATGAGAAAAAAGCCATCAGCAGACTTTGAGCTATAATGCACTGAAGAAGGCCCTTAAGAGAAAACCCTGTACTTCAGAGAACCACTGAAAGCTAGATTTTCTCAATACACATGAGTATCTACTCTTCAAAGTCAGTGGGAATGAAGCAGATGTTGTAGCAGAACCTGGTTTTATTTTTAGCACAATCAAGGACTGAACCTCGGAGGTCATGCAAGCTGCAGCCCTAGCCAGAGGTCTCTGAAAACAGTCTTTCTGTCACTAATCAACCGAGCTTAAACTCTGCCCTCTCTTTGGATGTTTTATATAAGATAACAGATTCCTATATAATTTCAAGTTACTTTACTTGGTTTTCTGACACTCTGCCCAAATCATCCTTTATAGTGTGATGGTTAAATTTATTAACTATAATACCCAGCTACTCCCTTGAATCTAGCCCAAGTCTAATTAAGGCATTTTAAAAGACACAAACTGAAGACTCCAAAATCTAAAATCCTGCCATACCCAATCTAAAGCTTTGGTCACAAACACGACACCACAAGTATAAAATTCTACCTCACCTCCTAAGATGTGTCTCAAATCAAAACAGAAACACAGAAAAAAATTACCTTTAGGAGAGTATATACAGGTATATATTTAAAAGTATCTCACACATCACAAAAAATTCTACCTTGAGCCATGGCTCCCATCAAATGTTCCAAAATTTAGAAAACCTAAAAAGTAAGTCACATCCCAAGCATTTCACATAAGGGATATTCAACTTCTCTACTTATCTATTAATAGGAGACATTGAAAAGAAGCAACTTCCACAGTGTGCTTGGGCCTTCATCAAGTTAGTTAAGAGAAAAGATTAAAGGTGGGAAAATGGTGGTGCAGGCCTTTAACCCCAGCACTTAAGAGGCAGAAGCAGCTTGATCTCTGTGGGTTCCAGGATATCCATGGCTACATGAGACCCTGTCTCAAAAATCAAAAGGGGGGGTGTAAAAAAGAGGGGAAAAAAATAACTCTGGTTCTAGATGGTAAAGTAACAGTACAGATATCTGAAAAAGTCATAAGGAATCATACTATTATCTACCTACGTATATAATACATGTAAGTTGGTATATAAATACAGGTATACAGTTTAAATAAAATTTTCGCATCTAGGTTGTCAAGAGTCACAGACCCCTAACAAAACAACCCAACACTAAGCACGAGAAGCCCACTAAGCACGAGAAGCCCTCTTCTGAGTTGTTGGTCAGAGCAATCCAAGACATTTGCAAAACATTGTAGGCTATTGTTACTGCCCTTGGTCGCCCCCTAGAGTTGAAAGGTCAGTCCACATTGCTGAAGACTTAACTCTTCAGAAATAGGGCCCAGAGGCCCCTGAGCTGTAAATGACCTAGCCTCCTCCCTGAGGACTAACTTTCAGAAAATTAATGTCTGGTACTGGAAACATAGCCAACCAGCTGGGGCTAGTGAAGTCAAGGATCTTGGAGAAGAACCTAAAACTGTCATTGTCCTAAACCAGCATAATGCCTAACTACATTCTAGATATTTGTTCTTATACCCAGAGGTAAGTGTAGACCTCACCCCATATCAAGGAAACTTCTTTTCAAAACAGATGGAGACCATTACAGAAAATCAATCAAAATACAGAGTTGTGGCCAGTCCCAAGGAAACATTTACAACACAACCAACCATCTAATGCTAAGGATCATTGTAGATGTAACCATCTTGTTAAATAAGAAACACAGAGCCAAATACAGAGTTAAAAGTCAAGAGGTCAGAGCAATGCTGCTTGTGGTGTTGCATGCTGGTAGGATTTGCTGACAGAGGCAGCAGGAAGATCTCAAGTTCCAGGCCAGCCAGGGAGGCTTGTTGAGGAGAAGCTGTGGCTGGGCCAGGCTACAGATCATTGTGAAAGAGGAGGCGGAAAGACTGTAAGAGTCAGAGGAATGGCGAGTTTGCTGTGAGACTGTCTCTTGTAGTAATATCAGCAATTATATCCATAAAGCTTCTCTAACGTGACTGCCTACACATGAACTCAACATGAACATGCTGACGTGGATGGGGAGAGCTCAGGAGGTCTCAACCTTACACAAAAAACTACAGGCAACCAAAGAAAGCCAAAAGCTAGAGAAATACTCTTCACAAAAAAAGCACACCAACTGGTTATCCAATACCAAACATTTTCAGATCTGAAAACACGCACAAATAAACATACAGACTAAGCAGGTTATATACTTGAATGTATTTAGGAATATATATATGTATGTACATACATATATGTATGTAACAATTATTAATGAAAAAGCCAAGAATTTGAAAGAGAGCAAAGAGTTTGAAGGGAGGAAAGGGAAAGGAGAAATGTTATGATTATAATGTCAAAAAGACAAAATATTAAGGGATACAAAAGAAACAGGGAGAGGTAATCTAGTTGCAGAGTGCCTTTGGACCCAAGACTGAAAAAGCCAATTCCTGTGAGACTCTCCATCCTGATGGCTAGCCCCCAATAATCATGTTACTCAACTCCACAACTTAAATCTATAGAAATTCAATATCCCATAAGTTTTTGAAATAATGCTCTCAACAGTTTAATTTATATTTTTAACAATTTTTTAACATAAAGAGACTTTTACCAGCTTCTGTATGTTCGCTGATAGTAATAAATGGTATGTGTTTAGAGGTGACAATTTCAGTGGTTTCCAGAGATATATACCTCTGAGACTGGCTACACTAAAGATAATAAATATATCCTCATCCCCAAAATGTCCTTGTAGTCATGGAATACAGCAACATAAGTATTACATTAAACTTCACCTATTCCTAATTATTAATAGAACAATTTTTTTGAACTCTGACATGTTTTTTGTCTCTATAGCATTTCCCAGTGGTAATATACCATGGTGATGTTCATAATTCCTTTCACTAGATATATAAATTGCTTGTACTGTTTATTATAAGCAATATCATAAAAAACAATCAAAGAACAATTTTGTAACTATGAAAATTCCAAATTAGAACTCTAATTTAAAAGGCACATTTTACTTTTTTAAAAAAATAAAAGAACACTGTTTATCATATATTTATTATGTCCAAGACATATCATATCCTTAAAAGTTCTTTAAAGGTTATGACAATCTTCCTTTATAACAGTATATTAATATTACGGCCAATGATCCATAACCTCAGTATTTTATTCATTCTTTGGTATTTAGATTATATTCATTCTCAATCCTCCCTCCAACTCATCCTCCCAGATGCTAGTCCCCCATTCTTCTCCTAAATTCAGGCCTTCTCCTTTATTTGTTTTTAAATAACTGGGTCCAACTAGTATTACCCATATGCATAAGGGTACACAGACATCCACAGGAGCATGGACCACCTACCATTAACCACACCACTGAAGAAACCTGGCTCCTCCTCCCACAGCAGCCATTAGCAGCTCCTCAGCTGAGGGAGTCTTGTGAGCCCCTCCCCCATGATCCTCATAAATCCTTGACCCTTGTCCCTCCCAGCATTATAATTCCATTCAAATCTCCACTGGTAAATTTAAAAACTCATATCCATGTGCATATAAAAATAACTGTTTTTAAAGAAAAAGGAGAAAAGATCTCTACATACCAGAAATTAAAATATTATACTATATAACAAGGACAGTAGCAGGAAATGCAACAGAAAAGGGCCAGTGAAAAGGAAAACCCAGAAAATTCGGGATCTCATACAGGGGAATTATGATATCAGAACTATGTGAAATAAAAACAATTTAAGTACCAAAATGTTTCTTTACAACTCTAATTAGAAAAATTTTTTACAAAACAACAACAACAAAAACAAAAACCCCACATACTTGTCAGGCACCAGGTGTAGCTGAGTGGTAGAATGCTTGCCTAGCAAGCTGCCTTGACCTCTTGCACAGCATAAAACTGAGTGTGGTAACTGATGGCTAGCTGCATCTTCGCTGCCAGTCAGGGGATAGGAGCAGGGACTATTAGAACCTCAAGGTTGCCATTCTAAGCAATGCAGTAAGTGGGGGAAGGCAGAGATATTATATTGTCAAAGTTCCAAAGACGGGGCCTTTGCCACCAACCCCCCGCCAGAAAAAAAAAAAAAAAAAAAAAAAGACCTCAAGACATAAGAAATGAAAGTTAAAAATAAGCAGGTAAGAAACGGCAAAAATTAAATAAATAAATAACAGACACACGAAACAATTTCTCTAATCTTTTCTTAGTTTGCTTCCTATTGCTATGATAAAGACCATGATCAAAAGATACTAGGGAGGAAGGAGTTTTTTTGATTACAAGTTACAGTCCATCACCAGGGGGTAGCCAAGGCTACTCAAGGTAAGAACCCAGAGGCAGGAACTAAGCAGAAACTACAGAAAAGTAATGCTTACTAGCTTGCTCTGCTCAGTCTGCATTCTTTTTCTCTTTTTTTTTTTTTTGTTTTTTTTTGTTTTTTTTTGTTTTGTTTTGCTTTGCTTTGTTTTTCAAGACAGGGTTTCTCTGTAGCCCTGGCTGTCCTGGAACTCACTTTACAGACCAGGCTGGCCTCAAACTCAGAAATCTGCCTGCCTCTGCCTCCCAAGTGCTGTGATTAAAGCCACCATGCCTGGCTCAGTCAGCTTTCTTATACAACTCAGGACCACCTGCCCATATCAATTATTAATCAAGAAAATGCCCCACAGACATGCCTACAGGCAGTTTGATAAACGCATTTTCTCTCTTGAGATTCCCTCTTTACAGATGAATTTAGACTGTGTCAAGTTGCTTAAAAACTAACCAGGACAATCACCAAGAAAAAGTAAAATGACCCAGCAACCTGAAGAAATGCAGAGAAGCTGCTTCATCACTCAGCTGGTAAAGCAATCCTAGCACTTGGGAGATTGAAAATGAGGGTACCCCAGAGCAAGCTGGCAAACCAGACAAGCCAAATGGGCAAATCTGGGCTCAGGTCAGAGACCACATCTCAACATGTAAGGTGAACAGCCATCAAAGAAGAGACATCAATGGCAACCTCTGGACTCTACCTATATGAGCAAACATGTTAGATATGCACTCACAACACACATACACAACACATGAATAACAAAACTGTTATAAAAAGGATAAAAGCATGAAAATATGTATCATCTCAAAATAGGGGAAAGTTTTAGTAGATAGATAAAAGATGAAAAATTAACAGTAAACTGCATTTCAGTAAACTGAGTATCCAAAATTTTTGATGAGAAAAATTGGAATCAGCTTTCTTGTATGGTGATCTGGCTTTAATCATTAATATGAAAAGAGCTAGATATATCACTTAACCAAGTAATTCTACTTCTGTATCCCATGAAAGTCCCAATTAGATATTTATACTAAATGTATACTAAATACACCTAAGTGAAAAACCCCTAACAGAATAAGATACATCAAAATTATAGCACTATAGAATACTGTCTCTTTTTAAATTAAGGTATATAAACATTCTCTATTTGTAGAAGATAATATACTTCATTTTTAATTACATAAAAGTAAACAAGTAACATACATACTTGTTATATACACTGTCTAGAAAAAAAGCTAAAAAGTGGAAGCCTCTTGTCTCTTCCCTAGAAAGCATATTATTTGCATTGACTAC
>CABHPH010131602.1:2863-15059 GCA_902168325.1 Peromyscus nudipes
GGCATGAACATCCACTCATACACAGACATACATGCATAATCATAATATATAAACATATTAAAAAGCAATTCATGCCGAAACAATGTCTTTATTGGGAAACACTTTTTTTCTATTATCTGTAATGCTGCAAGAATGTTATGTCCTTACAGTTTGGGACTGTTGTTTGAAGTAATGCCATCCAAGCCTCAAAAGTAGTAGGAACTTGGCAATTTCAATACTTGAAAGCAAATGATGCCAGAAAGGATCTCTTTATAGAGAGCATTGGTGTGAGGATGCTCCAAGTTTAGAAGCTTCAGGAATGAAAGTGTGGTGGGTCCTGTCATCCATGCAAGAGCATCTAGGACTACAGAGGAGTCTGCATCTGGAAGACATCGCAGTCCACACAGGTCAGGTGACTCCTATGGAGAGAGGACACAGGTGGTGACGCACGTTAGTGAAAACGAGCAGACAGGAAGCGAGTGTGACCAGGGCCCTTGTCTGTTTGGACCAAATGATGGCCATTTGGGGTACTAGCCACTACTGGTCACTGGGCCCACAGATTCTGTTGCTTTCCTTCTCTTCAGACGAAGTGCCCCTTGACACAAACATGCAGGTAACATCCTTTTCCTCCCCAAGCTGCAGATTTCTCTCCTGACAGAGCAAACATCCCCTGGAACTGGTTCTTCACCACCCCAGGCCTCCCTTTCACAGCTCCTGCACCACAAACAAGGATGGCTCTTGGGACACATTTAGCCCCTGTATTCACAAAGATGGAGCAAACCCCCACACATCTATGATCTCTGAAGGATAAGGGAACCTGCAAAGGATAAAGGATAATGGGATTGAAGAACATTAACTGGTATGTGAAACAAAACCACTAATGCTTAGTAACACTGTAGCAAGACACTGAGCCATGTCAATCCAAAGCATAAGAAGCTACAAATATACATCTTAAATTTACATGATTTATAAGTGGCACATCTTCAAAGCATTAATGGCTACACATGTGCAAAATAAATGTATAGAAAAGACTCATTAAGGAGAGGAATGTGAGACACACTGACAGCCCAGGTAGCTCACTCTGCCTCTACCAGGGGCTTGCTTCACCAGAGAATGGAGCTCAGCTCCATACACTTTGCAATCCAGCACATCCACTGCGGTAGGCTTCACTACCAATCCCATAATGGGCCCAGGGATAGTCCATCGTGGACCACCTATAAGCACTGGGGTAGCTAGCTCTCCATTAGAGACACTTACCTCTAAATGTGTCCTGATCCTTGACTGAATAATGAATGTATTATTCTGTGAAGGCATCTTGATATAGGGTTAGCCCTCCTTTCGGACAGTAGCAGGCCCCATGACCTTGATGGAAAGATTTTATGTGACGAATTCCACCCTGTAGTTGTTCTTGAAACTGCACAAAATACCCATCATCATCGTCTTGGGATTGATGTCTAAAATATGGAAAGAACGCTGCTGTTTTCCTGGCCCGGCCAAGCTTTCTTTGGAGCCTGTGAACCTTTTTATGCTGTTGACGCACTTGGGCCAGATCTTCCTTCAGGGTGTAGTCTTTGCCCTTGATTTGCTGAGGAAGGTCTTTTTTGAGAGTTAGTGCTGCCTGATAGGATTTCAGAGGGGCTGTGTAGGATTTCAGCTTGATTTGTGATTTCACCTGGCCTAGGGTCTTTAGCTGGCCTGTCTGGGACTTCAGTTGGGCTCCACTGGATTTTAGTTGGGCTTGGGATTTTATTTGTGACTGGGATTTGAGCTGGGATTTTTGTTGGCTAATCTCGTCTTCTTCATCACAAACTATGTCTTCGTTTAAACCTGTCTGTTCCTGTGAACTCTGAGTCTCTCCCAGGTCAGCCTCAGCAGCATCTTGGCCATATACATGGTGTTTAGTTTGCACAACAACGCTTCCTTCAGGTTCATCTTCCTGGGCTCCTCTGGGCCCGTAGTGGAAATGGCCTTTTTGGATAAATACAACTGGGGGCGATTTTACTAGAAAGTGTCCTTTTCTCCCACCTGGTAATTGATAACAAGAATGTTTGAGTTACGTTGTCTGCCCAGCTCCCTTCCTAGTCTTATCCCAGGATTTACCCCCATCAACCCTCTGAGGTACCCACAAGGCATGTGGATTTGGGTGGAGAAGAGTCAAAATGCATCAAGATCACCCTGTGGAGGGTTCTTCTCACTGCCAGAACACCCTTATGGACATTCTCCCTGAACGCCTTCCTATCAAGTGACTCCCTGCACTCACCATAGATTTCTATCCCAGCTGCTTCCTTCTCCAGAAGGAGGAGCAGAGAAAGGCTGAAGAAGATGGACTTCATCTCGCCAGGAGGGGCCTTCACTGAGAGCTCAGCCAACCTTCTCTTTATATGTTCTTTGCTTGGTGCACAGATGTGGCTGGAGTCACAAAAGGCCTCCCCTATTCCTACTTATCTGGCATGCTGGCTTCTGCCTTCTTCTCAGTAGGAGATATTGTCAATATTTCTAGAGACTATAGACACATGATGTCAGTCTTTGTCTTACCCCCACATGTCCCAGAAAATCTTTATCGTCACTTCAAGAACATCACATGGTGTTTCCAGAAGAAGTTCAAGGCAGAGATCACAAGAGTAACCAGGGCCTGTCTAAGACTTTGTAGTTCAAGTGTGGGACCTTGTCCACAATGGCCTTAGTTTCATGCCGTGTCACAAACATGATGTGCACTTCTTCTTTCTAAATGAGATGAACATGGATCTGTTTCATCTCAAAGGGCCTATTCACAGAGGTAAAGAAAGACATGGGAAAGAAGGCGAATGTAAGGATTCCAAAGAAAATTTCAGTAATAACTGAGATAACACTGCACTAAAGTAACTTTAAAATGCCTAACCTTACTACTGACCTGTATGAAAATCCTCCAATGTTTCCTCATTAGCAGCTTCATGAGAGCCTATGAGTGCAGTATGGCAGGCCATCATCTGCAGGACGGAGAGCAGTAGAGACAAGGTCAAGAGTGCTCTGTGGTCTGTATTCAGTGAATAAGCATTGGGGCTGCATCTCAAGAGTGAGGGGAGCTACAGAAGGCTTTTCAAGTGTGGGAGAAATTTTATGTGTTTGGCTGGAGACAGGAATGACTGTTGGAAGAAGGAGAAAGGACACTGGTTTCCTTATTTCATTATTGTTCATGAAATCATCTAAAACCACAGTACCCACTCAATGAGGGAAGTCTTTTGCAAATGAAAAACAACTTCAGCCAGTCACTGGTTAAGTCTCTCATCACTAGTGAATGTGTTAATATAAGAATGCTATGAACATGTTGAGTGGATGCAAAGGGAGCCTGTCCATCTCCTATAAAAGTGAAGTTTCCTGTAACTGTGAGAAGATCCCACATGGTTCATGAGGCCGGCCTTTAGTTTCCCCAGGCAGACATGGTGGTGTGGGAAGAGCACACAGCACAATTAGCCATCTCTGCAGAGAGCCTGCATGCCCTCACAGCAGCCTGGCAGGGGATCTAAGAGAAGGCATGTGAAAAAGTATTCTCAGTCATTACACCCCCAATGCTGGTTTACCTAGAAGAGTGTTGTGTGGAAGGGGTTAAGGTGAAGTCCACTCATGTTTTCATGGGAAGACCGCAGATAAAGGTACTCAGTCATCAAACAGAACATGAGGATCCTGGCTTTTATCTAGGAGCTCTGAGCTCTCCCTATCTTATCTCTTTGTCCCAAGCCAGAAGATAACTGGCCTCAGCAGAGATGCCAGTCAAAAGATTTGACATTACCAAGAAGGCAAACTACTTCCTTTTCTTGCTTACTTCTCCACTACTCCATGTACTTCCCTTTAGAAAATACTAGGAAGAACTCCTCTATGGTGAGTTGACTTGTAGAAAAATGAGTCTAGAAAATGGATCTGTTTACTAAGTCAATAATCAGTGTCCGTGTTCAAACCTTTATGCAAAATCAGCCTGCCCCCCAGTGTCAGCAGAGACTTCATTGCTCCATTCACTCCCCCACTCTCTGAGATACTCAAGTGTCATCCCAGGGCTTGGACATTTGCTGTCTCTGGGTGGACATCTCTGGGTGGACATCTTCTAGAATGATTCGGGACCTGCCAAATCCACAGACTGAAAACTCACTGAGACATCCAATGGCTGTAGTACCCAAAGAAGCCAAGGTTATAATATGAAGACAACTCCAATGCTGAGAATTGACTCTTGAATGAGCTGAGCCTTCAGCTTGCATAGAATAACATTTGGAATAGCAGAAATGACCATGGAATCCACAAATGACTCACCATGCCCTCCCCACATGCACTTGGAGCTACAGGAAATTAATTGCTTCTGAGAAAGGGAGCATTGTCTTCTCCAGGGACAAGACCCTTTATTGGTTATCCAGTCCCAAACAACCAGCCCTAAACATGTGTAGATATGCTCAACACTAAATGGATTCCAGATGTTCTATTTATATATGCACACAAACATACACACATAAAACAATGATAATTAAAGAAGATGTCATGCATTTGCCAAAAAGTGAGGGAGAGATAGGAGCAGCTGGGGGAATGATGTAAATATAGTACCCAAATGTGAAACTCAAAAAATGTTTAAATACTTCAAATGAAGGCAGAAATGAAGGCACGACTATGGAACAGACGGTGGATCTGGGAGGAGTTGGTGGAGGGGATCAAAATACAATATATGAAGAATTAATTTCAAAAATATGTATAAAAGTCCCCTTCTCAGACAAAGAGAAGTGTGACAATTGAATAATGAGGCATTTTGGATGAGACCCTGAAACGAAAACATTAGATAGAATGGAATCATTGTACAGAGAGCAACGACTTTAGTTAGCATCAGTGTAGCAGTATTAACCGTTAGCCATGACAACCGCAGGTTGGGAAGCCTGGGAGAGCCTTTGCCTGAGCTTGTGGAACTCCAGCACCTGCTCTGACCTAGCAGGACACTTCCTGTTCCTTTCTCACTTCATGCTCACATCCACGTACTGGGAATGAGGTTGAGTCCATGTTAGCTCTCCTATTTTTTCTCTTAATTTGCACACACATTTCTGGGTCCTACTTTATTCTTCATAAAAGGGAAAGGCCTGGATACAAGAATTACCTGCATTCAAAATTTGTTGGTATTTTTATAAATGGAATTTTTTAAAAAGATTTATTTATTTATTATGTATACAGTGTTCTGTTTGCATGTATCCCTGCAGGCCAGAAGAGGGAGCCAGATCTCATTACAGATGGTTGTGAGCCACCATATGGGTGCTGGGAATTGAACTCAGGACCTCTGGAAGAACAGCCAGTGTTCTTAACCTCTGAGCTATCTCTCCAGCCCCTATAAATGGAATTTAAAGGTTTTTTTTCTATTCTCAAATTTCTGATTCTGTGGAAGGAGTAGAGTTTATGTGGTTTTATTTATTTATTTATTTATTGGTGTTACATTGGACAGTTTTGAGAAATTGTATTGAGACATTAACTTTCACATGGACACCCAGAAACCCTAAAATTATACTATTATTTTTTTATTTTCTGAGAAATACTTTTCTAAGAATAATAAAACACCGAGTTTATAAAAATTGACAAATGGTTTCTACCATCTGTTTTAAAGGAGAACATTACAGAAAATCATAACCAATCAAAATACAGAGTTGTAGAGCCCAGACTCAACCAATACATCCTCAGAACACTTCTGTACCTAAGACTCAGGAATCACTACAGGAGGGGGGTGTAAAAAGCTAGAGGACCAGGCAATTTGCTTTGAGACTGCGTCTCCTAGGAATGCCACAGGCATCCCCTTAAACTCTCTCCAACATGGCTGCCTAAATATGAGCTAAACAGAGACAACAACAATACCCATACTAACGTGCAAGAGGGAAAGCCCATGATGCTTCAACCTTACACAAAGAACTACAGACAGTTAAGGACTTCTGAGAGTGGAGGAAACAGTCTTCCCCAGGGAAGAGCACACCAATTGCTTATCCAACACCAGTTATAGACTTGTTTGTTTGTTTGTTTGTTTTTCAAGACAAGGTTTCTCTGTAGCTTTGGAGCCTTTCCTGGAACTCATTCTGTAGCCCAGGCTACCCTTAAACTCACAGAGACCCACCTGCCTCTGCCTCCTGAGTGCTGGGATTAAAGTCGTGTGCCACCACTGCCTGGTCAGTTATAGACTTTTTAAGACCAAAAATGTTCACATAAATTAATAAAATAACTAACAATTTTGGGAAAACTCTTCCCCATTGTTCAGTGGTGGCAACTAAAACCTAAGGATGCTGGAGGGGCCAATGTAAGGACTCCTTCCTTCTCTTTAATAATAGAGGGTGGAAGAGGTGATAGAAGCCATGAAAACTGTGGTCAGAACAGAACACAAAGTTGTGATAACTATACCATGAGAAAGAAAGGGGCTAAAGAGCCCAGTGAGAAGAGGTTGTTTTCAGATGGGCAGACGAGAACTCTGACTACACGGCATCTTGGCGTCTTCCTCGGTTTACCTAGCCTCTCCCTGATGCTTTCCTGTGTCTTGTCCTTTCACTTGAAAAGTTTTCCTCCAAGCTACCTGCCATTTCCCCAAGCTCAGATAAACTGAATTTATCAAGTACGACCTTTCTTAGAATTACACCATAATTCCAAGCTGCTTGAAATCACTGGGCACTCTCTGAATCAGATAACCCATAATCCTCCTCCTTGGAACTCCGTTATCATGTCCTAGATGTGAGAAGATGGCTTCTGATATCATTTGTTCTGCATTAAATGTGAGGCTGTGTGATCAGGAAAAATGTCAAGACTGATCTGATGAACACTGAGTACCTGACCTTATTTCTTAACAAGAGCACCGGATTACCTCCCAGTGGAGTAACACTCATCACTAAGTGAAAGATAGTCTCCCTGTCTCATTCTGCACACAGAACATGATGTAACCCAAGTATTCTCTAGGCTGGTCACTGGTTGCTCTATTCTTCTGTTTGTTTCTTTTTCTGAAAGATGACTATGGAATCTCAGACAGGATATCAGGATTCTAGTGCATTTTTCCTAGTGAATCCAGGTATGAAAGAAGATACGAGATTGGTGATGGCAGGGACCTATGGATGAATGTGGTAGAAGGATATTGTATAATTGTATAAAAATGACATTGTGTGACCCAGTACCATATATAATGAGAATATCCTAATGGGAAAATTTTAAAAATGATATGAAGGTAGGGAATATTTTTTCCTCCTATTACTGAGTTCTTGATATCTGTTGTACACGCCAAGTCCCCATGAGTAACAAATGAAACTTTTAAATAATTTTAATCATGGCTGCTAGATCCCAAATGCAGTTTTCTTCCTGCTTCTGATTTCTCTCTGAAGTTACCCACACATTCATATGCATCCCTGAAAAGCATTGGAAAATTCAATCAGAAGGACTAGAAAGTGCCACATACTCTGGCCTTTTATTTTATAGATACTATTACTGAGGTAGAGAGAGGGGTTGGGGAGCATGTTCTTACTCCGTGTCACTTAAGAGTAAATAAAGAATAAAGCTTATGTCAAGAAGATGCCACAGTGTTGAGTTTTTCACTAGATATAGAATGGAACCAGAGAGTGGAGGGGACCTGGATGAGACAGGAAGGTGGACGGCTGAGAGAAGGGGAAATGCTCTTTTCCTTGCTCAGGTACATACTATCTTAGAAGAGCAGGAGCAAGCCTAGATGGGGGGGCGGGCGCTAAATCCAATGGACTCTTGGACCAAAGTCATTTTCGCTAGGGCCCTTACCATGCTCTAGAGATCATATTTCTTTACTTAATACTTTTCCTTGAAAAATGTACTGATTGGGAAAAAAAAAAACAGCGGGTTCCAATTGTTAGGAGACATGTGATCAGTCATGACTTGGCATCTGTCTTAGTTAGAGTTTCTATTTCTGTGACAAAACACTGAAATCAGAAGCAACTTTGTGAGGGAGGGCTTATTTAACTTACTCTTTCAGGCACCAGTCCATTAATGAGAGAGGGAAGTCAGGGTAGGAACTCAAACAGGGCAGGAACCTGGAGGTAGGAACTGATGCAGGGGCCATGAAGGGGTACTGCTTACTGGCTGGCTCCTCGTGTCTTGCTCAGCCTGCTTTTTTATAGTGCCCAGGACCACCAGTCCCAGGATGATGCCACCTACAGTGAGCTGGGCCCTTCCACATCAATTATCATTCAAGAAAATGTACCACAGATTTGCCCACAAGCCAATCTGATGGGGTCATTTTCTCAGTTGAGATTTTCTCTTCCAAAATGACTCTAGCTTGTGTCAAGTTGACATCAAACTAGCCAGCAGAGCATCATATAAATTATTTTAGATTCAAGCCTATAGAGTTATGTATTACCTAGTGGTGGATTGTATACTAGTCAGGAAGTCTGGGAATCTGAGCTACTTTTGTGCATACTTGCTCTGCTGAGTGAAATTGAGACAATAATTTCCCCTTTGATGGGCCTGTACAAGTAGTTCAAAGAAATATTATTGTCCGTTTTGTACTTCAAGGTCATTTTGTGAGTCAGATGACAATATCCACAGAGAGCTTTTGCAGGGGGAGCAATGTCAGACATGCTGGGCCATACACCTTTTGAAGACCTGGGTCTCCCAGGATATAAACAACAAACCTATCAAATAGGAACAAAAACCAGTATGAAAGTTAAAAAGCAGACTATCTGAGAAGTGTTTCAGCAAGGGGAGTAGGTAAGATGAAGGTAACCAGGGTGAATATGATTAAAATATGCATATATGCCAGAAATTGACAAAATGTAAATCTGTGGTGGGTAACTACAAGGAAATAGTGTTTTCTGCACACAACATCACGGTTAAATGTATGAACTCACAATAATTGTTGTAGCATGCATAAGACTTAAAAAAAAAAAAACCTCAATCCAGACAAAATCTCAGAAGAGAGATGGGGCAGGGAGAGGTGGACATCAAACCCTACTCCTAGCTAAGGAGTTGTTGGTAACTGATAGCTGCTAGGAGATGAAGAGTCAGTTTTCTTAAAGAATGTAACTGTGTGGGTTGACCACTCGCTGAGGCGGCACCCTATCCAAGTATATTTGGATTCAATGGATTAAAAAAGAGAACATGAATTAGGTGGTTAGGAAGGAGTGGGTGGATCTGGGAGAAGTTTAGAGGTGTGAATATGATCCAAATACATTGTATGAAATTCTCAAAGAAGTAATAAAATATCATTTTAGAAAGAAATTAAAGTTGAGAGAAACTGAACATTTTGCTCAAAATTGTGTAGCTAACGAAAGTTGTGTGCAAGACTTGAAAACAATCTCTGAATTACTCCTAAAATAATAATAACAACAACAACAAAATCAAAATGGTGAAAGACCCTACAGTGTACATTATAACATCTCATTAGATGCTGAAAAAGCCTTTGACAAAATCCAACACCCCTTCCTGATAAAGGTCCCAGAGAGGGCAGGAATACAAGGAACATACCTAAACATAATAAAGGCAATGTACAGCAAGCCGACAACCAACATCAAATTAAATGGAAACTCAAAGCGATTCCACTAAAATCAGGAACAAGACAAGGCTGTCCAGTCTCTCCATATTTATTCAGTATAGTACTTGAAGTTCTATCTAGAGCAAAAGACAACCAAAGGAGATCAAAGGGATACAAACTGGAAAGGAAGAAGTCAAACTTTCACTATTTGCAGATGATGTGATAGTATACATAAGTGACCCCAAAAATTCTACCAGGGAACTCCTACAGCTGGTAAACTCCTTCAGTAATTTTGATTACTGAGGAAATCCAGAGAATCATCAGGTCATACTTCAAAAACCTGTACTCCACAAAATTGTCTAGAATTTTATACCTTCCTTCAGCCACCCCCATATCCATCCCACCACACCCTATGCCATTCCCTCCCAAATCCATGGCTTCTTTTTCTATAACCACTATCGTTACACATACATATAAACAAATAAACATATAAATACAACCTGCTATGTCTGTTTGGTATTGCTTGCATATACGTATTTCTAGGGCAGACCACTTGGTATTGGATAACCAATAAGGGGGCTCATCCCTGGAGAAAACGAATTCTCTTTTTCTTAGCAGTTGTTAATATCTTACAACTCTCCATCTAGGGGTGTGGCCTGCGAGATTTCCTCCATCTGTGTTGGAATGTCAACTGATGTTGGAATTGTTCAGGTCTTATTTAGAGAACCATGCTGCTGAGATTGCATTGGTGTATCTCATGTACAGAAGGCATGTTTCACAGCAGATTTCTTGGTCCTCTGGCCTTTACAATCTTTCAGACTCCTCTCCTGCAATGTCCCTTGAACCTTAGGTGCAAGAGTTATGTTGTATTACTTGGGGCTGGGTAGCCCACAGTCAGTTGTCCTTTGGACTTAGACTAGGTGTAGCTTTCTGTATTGGTGCCCTTCTTTGATGAGGGCTGAGAGCTATGCTTACCTGGGTGCATAAGGACAAGTATTTAGAAAGTACTTAGGAATTATACTAGTTTAGGAAAGTGACAATAGGAGGTTCTCCTTGAAGATCCATGACCTCACTAGCCACAAATAGTTGGCTAGGTTTACACTACTAGACATAATTTCCCTTCTGTTAAGTGGGCCTATGAGTACAATTAGACAGCTTTCGGTTACCATGAGGGTGTAAGTGTTGCTATCAAACCTTTAGGATACCTTGCCATGTAGGTCACTGTTGTGGTCCATAGGCATCATGGCTATGTAGGACTATTCATTATTTCCCTCCCTTAGCAGCTTGCATATCATCTTAAGATCCTATGAAAGTTAGTCTTCATCCTTACACACTGCTTGTGGGAATGCAAGCTCATCTAGCCACTCTGGAAAACAATATGGAAGTTCCTAAAAACAAACAAACAATACCCCCCTCCCCAAAAAAAACTAACAACAGGACAAACCTATACCTGCTATTCCATTCCTGGTCACATACCCAAATGAGGTAAAGGCAACATATAATATAGATACCTGCACACCAATGATTTTATAATGTGCATAATGGCTGAGTTATGAAGTCAGCCCAGGTGGCCATTAATAAATGAGTAGGCTAAGAAAATGTATCACATATTCACAAGAGATTCCCTTTTATTTTAATTTGTGGCATGTTTCTTGTTTTTATTTATTTATTTATTTATTTATTTTTTAATTTTACAATACCATTCAGTTCTACATATCAGCCACAGATTCCCTTGTTCTCCCCCCTCCCGCCCCCCTCCCCTTCCCCCCAGCCCACCCCCCATTCCCACCTCCTCCAGGGCAAAGCCTCCCCCAAGGACTGAGATCAACCTGGTAGACTCAGTCCAAGCAGGGCCAGTCCCCTCCTCCCAGGCTGAGCCAAGCGACCCTGCCTAAGTCCCAGGTTTCAAACAGCCAACTCATGCAATGAGCACAGGACCCGGTCCCACTGCCTGGATGCTTCCCAAACAGTTCTTGTTTTTATTAGTTCTTTGAGAGTTTCATTCAATGTACTTTAACCATATTCACTTCCTCCCCTAACTTCATTCAAGTTAACCTCCTTCCCTAGCCATCTTGTTTGTTATTTTCTTAACTCTCGTTATTTAAAAAAAAACCATCAAGTGCAATTTGTGTTGCCCATATACCCCTAGATTTTGGCCTTCCACATGGTGCATGATCATCCCATTAGGGGCCACAACCTTAAAGAAAACTGACTACTCCCTCTCCCAGCCATCAACTGCCAATGGCTCTGCAGCAAGGAGTGGGACTTGACGCCCACCATCCCTTTCCATGCTGTGTTCTGTCTGGCTTGAGCTTGTCCAGATCTTGTGCATGCTATCACAAGTGCTAAGTCTATATGTACAACTGCCCTACTAGATCCAGAAAAGAGTTTCCTTGTAGCCATCCATTGCCCCTGGTTCTTACCATCTGACCCAGCTTCTGCAATGATCCCTGAGCCTTTGGAGGGGAGGCTATGATAGAAAAGTCCCATTTAGGGCTAAACATTCTGTAGTCTCTTATTTTTTGCACCTTGACCAGTTGTGAGTCTCTGTGTAAATCGTCTATTAGAAGTCAGTTTAATACTTTGTCTATTTAGCAGAATAAAGTAGTAGGTTGTCCCCTACAACTTATGGTGGATCTAGCTACAGTTTCTTGGGCCCAGTTACAGTGCCAGGTATGTTTTTTCAACTTGTGGAGAAGACCTTAAATTCAGTCAGAAAGTGGTTGATTACTCCCACGACATTTGTAGCACTATTGAATCAGT
>CABHPH010131603.1:1583-28976 GCA_902168325.1 Peromyscus nudipes
TTTAGGAGTTGCTGTGGTCAGGTATTTGCTTTCTCTATTAGCTTACAATTTTCACTATTATATTTGTTCTCACTTTCTGTTAGTGAAGAATGTTGGGATTGCTGTGTGTCTTTTTCCTTCTGCTACAGTGCGACCAGTTCATACCGGTTTTTGTATTTAGCCTCTTGAGGTTTTTAATTATTGTTGGGATTCTCTTGTGTTTCAGGTTTTCTAGTTTGCACCTTTGTTGCCTTATTTGGTAAAATTTATTTCTGTACCTTGGCTTCATTTTTGTTCTAAATGTTGGAGTAGTTAATTATTTTTAAATGAAAATATTAATTCTGCAATAATTTCTTGCTTGGTTAAACCCTTCTAACAACCTTCTTATTCTTTATTTTTAAGCCGGACATGGTGGTACACACCTTTAATCCCAGCACTTAGGAGGCAGAGGCAGGTGACTCTCTGTGTTTGAGGCCAGTCTGATCTACAGAGTGAGTTTCTAGGATAGCTAGGGCTTACACATAGAAACCCTGTCTAAAAAAACAGAAACAAAAAAATAACATTACAAAAACTTACTTATTATTTTTTCTTTAGTGTGTGTATGCTCCCACGAGTGCATGCCAGAGTATATGTATATGTACCATGCCTGGGCCCATGAAGGTCAGAAAAGGATTATCTAGAATTGGATTTATCACAAGGCTTTGAGCTGCCAGATGTGGGTATCAGGAACCAAATGCAGCTTTTCTGAAAAAACATGACATGCTCTTAAATAAGTAGCCATCTCTCTAGCCTCTATTGATACATTTAATGTATTTTTCTATTATTAAGAAGTTGAGACTTAGCCAGGCAGTAGTGGCTGACGCCTTTAATCCCAGCACTTGGGAGGCAGAGCCAGGCAGATTGCTGTGAGTTCAAGGCTAGCTTGGTTTACAGAGCAAGATCCAGGACAGGAACCAAAACTACACAGAGAAACCCTGTCTTCAAAACAAAACAAAACAACAACAGAAGAAGAAGAAGAAGAAGAAGAAGAAGAAGAAGAAGAGACTTTAAAAAAGTTAGGAATATTAATAACCTTATGAAAAAAGAACCTTCAATTAGAAGACTATGCAATAATAGAAGTCCTGGGTTTTGTTTGTTTGTTTTTGTTTTTGTTTTGGGGTGTGTGTGTATGTGTGTGTGTGTGTGCGCGCGCGCGCGCTGTTTATCTGGTAACTTAAGCCAGAGATGAAGCTCATAGACCACATTTCCACTTGGGAGTCTCCTCTAAGTTTTGGAAATAAATACATCATAAGACTAGGGGTGCCGGGCGGTGGTGGCGCACGCCTTTAATCCCAGCAATTCGGGAGGCAGAGCCAGGCGGATCTCTGTGAGTTCAAGGCCAGCCTGGGCTACCAAGTGAGTTCCAGGAAAGGAGCAAAGCTACACAGAGAAACCCTGTCTTGAAAAACCAAAAAAAAAAAAAAAAAAAAAAAAGACTAGGGGCACAAACATAGTTATCAACAAGTTTCAAGTGAAGAAAATGGAATAAAATAATTATACATAAAATTCAATATCAAAGACTTGAAATTCTTTCTTTTCTCATTTAAAATACTTTCCCAGTAGTCTCCTGTCAGTGGAGACAAGATTTTTGCTGAAGTTAGGCCTTTGAAAGGAAACTGAGTAATTTCTGATTACCTGACCAAAGTGAATGTTTAACCTTTGGCAGGTTTCACCTCAGTAATGGGGTTGGGGTTGGGGGAAAGGAGGGCAGATGGATAGAGCCAGAAGAAATGTTTTAATAGTCTTTGATTGGATGGCTACAATAATGCTTTCCTACACTTTTTTTTTTATCAGCAAGTAAAATTTGCACATACCTAGTACTCAGTAATACTTGGTGTTCTAGGGTTATCATTGTCTGTGATTCTGAGTTTCACTTCCTTTTTGACGTGCTGGGGTTGAGCCCAGTGCCTCCCAGGCAAGTGGTATACATTTCTAGGCCTTTTAAAAAAACAAACTTTTTTTTTTTATTTTGAGGTAAGGTCTCCATAGGTTAACTAGTGTTGTCCTCTAAGTTTTTGTTTGTTTGTTTTTCAAAACAGGGTTTCTCTGTATAGCCTTGCTGTCTTTGGTCTCTCTGTAGAATAGGCAGGTTTTAAATCAGAGATCTGCTTGCCTCTGCGTCCCCAGTGCTGGGATTAAAGGTGTGAACAACCATCACCTGGCTGTTGTTAAACTTTGGATCCTCTTGCTTCAGCTTCCCAAGGAGATGGATGACAGGCATGTGCCACCATACTCAGCTCTCTCCCCCACCCCATATACTCTCCCTCAAGCTTGCTGTTGTCTTTCCTCAGTCTCCCAATTATCACTTTACATTTTTTTAAATTACAATTCATTAAGACATCATGTGGTCTTAAAAGCATATACAACTAAGAGATTTTAACAATATCAATTTTAGAAAATAGGCCTGACTTTAATATCAGCAGTTCTTTATTAAGTAAAACTAAGAAAAAGTTAGAATTAGAGATGAAAAGTCCTCATTAAAGTTTCTTTTACTGTTAAGTATTTACTAGTGACTAAAGAAGTTCTTAGTTTGTTAATTAGCATTGCCATGGTCATCTAATTGGTTTCTGCATTTTTTTGATCTGTAACAAGAATGTGAATTGCAGAGATGCAGGTAGGATTTGTCTGATGGGGTGGGGGGCTCCTTTACAAGTTTTGCTCATGTCCCATATTTAACTGAGGCCATTCCTGCATGCTTGGACAAAGCAAGTGAAATAGTCTTATCCTTGGAAAAAGCCTGAGAGAAAACTCTTATGCCCATATATTTTGCTACTGCTTTAATATGTTATTTTGAACATCAGAGATAGCAGTGAACCATGGCTGGTTTTGAGCCCAATCCTCAGCATACGATTGGTTATCAATAAAATCCGTGGTTGAGATGTACTCATGAAGCTCTGGCACCAGCTGAGCTTATCACCTTGTATAAACTAACTTTTCTAAGCAGCAGCTTTCTCATCTGTAAAGGGGGCATATGATATGTGTTTCATCTGTTGTGCAAGATGCTCACCCAAGTTCATGACAGTGTGTCAAACCATGCACTTGGGATGAGGACAGTCCTCCTGTTGGAAACTGCCACAGTACATGGCAGGAATGATAATGGTTTCAGCAGCCTGAAATGCTACTCTGAAACAACGTAACAGCAGAATTACTGCATTCACTTGAACACTCATTGTGTGGTGTAGCACATCTGTCTTGTAGATCAGTTTATATTACAAATAGCTTTATTTTATCTCCTTTCATGTTAAAGGCTATAGGGGTGTATCCCATTTATCTTCACCTTTCAGATGATACACTCAGGAAATGGACATGGGACAAGGGAATGAATTCTCTTGGCTTATAAACAACCTGGAACAGCCTTACAAAAATTAATAAGATCTTGAGTTGTTGAGTCCGAGGAGCAGGAGTCCCACTGACATGTGACTCCCTCAGTGCATCAGAAGGCTTTTGCTGCCTTGCTCTCTGGAGGGCAGTGTACAGAGTTGTTCATAGTTGGAAAGTGTAAGGGGGCATGCTATAAACCTGGAAAAGGAAGACTTTGAGGAGGGCATGGAAGCCATCTTCACAGAATTTGGACAGGTCACAGAGGAGTGGCTTACAAGTAGGAGACTGCTTCAGAAGTGAGCAGGCAGGACTGGTGGCTTGTCACTGAGCAGAGGACCCCAGGACTGAGTGGGATGCTTCCATCCTGATCCCCAGGATTAGCTTCAGGTTGTGCATTTGTCAGCCAAGCGTAACTCACCTGAATGTTCCACATGTTTTCAGCCTAGACTCAGATGGTGGATAGCGATGCATTGACAGTCTATGGTGACATAATATTGTGCCTGAGGGTTTACATAATCATCTCAAAGGTATCTTCCAGTCCTGATGCTCTGTAATTTTAGAATCCAGAATCCCATGTTTGGAGTGTAAGTGGCTTGAAGGTGATTTAGCAGGTTACAGCTGTCCTGTAACCTGCTAAATTCAACACTGTTGTCTTTGTTTTAGAGAAATACAATAGAAGCGATTGTTCATGATACCTGACTCCTTACTTTATTATTATTATTTTTAGATAATTGTTTTAAATAGGAGCCTCATGGGGACTGAATAGATTTCTTTATTTGGAGGAATGATGTAGATAACAGAACGTAGGTGTTTTATGCAGTTTATAGAAAAGGTAAAGCTAATCTCAACATGCAGGTACTGTCCCAGTGGCAGGGAAGCAGAGTGGATGTCAACCCAAGGCTTAGCTCTGGTTGCTGTTTCTGAGGACATGCATGGTTGTCAAAGAGATACCTTGCCAGGCTGGGCTTAGGGGCTTCCACTTTGCACAAGTTGGCCACCTGGTCACCCAGTTCTTTCATAGATGTCACCTGCTTGTTCAGGTAGTGGATTTCAGTGAAGTCTTACCAGTCAGGGTCATTTTTGTCAGTGACCTGTTCATATAATTTCGGCTGAGGCAGATTCAGCCTTCCCCAGTATAACACACAGTCCATTGTGTTCAGCCTCCTTGCCCAGTTGTCATGGTCTGCTAGACACCTGCAGGAAGACGTAGACACCTTCTGTTTCTTCAGGCCTCCGTTTCTCACTGTGCTCATCCTCATTGAAATTAAAGTTGTTAGATCTGGAGAGGCAATTACTAGAGCTGTAGTCTGCAGATGTAGTTTGACCCCTCACAGTCCTGATGGCTGTTCCAACGCTCCTCTGATACTTGCAGTAGGGATGCAGTAATCACTGATGGTGACCGAACGTGCGGCTTCTGCTGCCTTCCAGGGGGAGGCTTGAGTTCAGGGTCCAACCACTCATTGTCAAGAAGCCAGGAGTTAATTTAACAGCAGCTCAAAACCATTTGTGCTGAAAAACAACCAGAGTAGTTTAAAAATATCTAGAATTAGTTTAGATTTGTGGGAAAATACTCAATATTTTTATGGAAAGCAACTTTTTTTGGAGTTCCCAAGTTACCATGCATACGTATGATAGTCCAAATTATTCCATAGAGATTAAAATTTAAATCTATGTTTGTGTTGGCACTTAAGCAGCTACTGAGTCAAACTCAGCTCTCTTAACCGCTTGCCTTGGCTTCTTGATTTCTTTGAGTCTGTGGCACACAGCACTTCCATTGATTCAAGAGTCCTGTGTCGGTTGGTGAGTCCTAGCCACACTGTGTAAGTTATGGTGGCCTGGCATGCTGGACCAAGCCAGAGTGTGCTTCTGGTAACTGTCAGTTCCAGTTCACCTGGCACCATGTGAAGCCAAGGCCTATAGAGTGTTTAGGGAGATGAGGAAAGGCATGCTTCCTGTTCTTCCTACACATTGGGCAGGCTTCACCCCCTCAAGTGAATTTTACAGCTGGGAACTTGGAGCAGGAGGAAGCACATGACCAGAACCTCCTTCAGAAGGCCCAGCTGTGAAGATGGGTCAGTGCAAACTAAATTGAAAAGCAGATAATGCTGAGCTAGGTTTCCTGGGCAAATTGCCAAATAAGTACCATCAAAAATGTTTATTCTAGTTGTATTTAGTTCAAAGCAGCATTTTCAGGAAGAACTTATTAAAGTACAAGTTTATTTCCTTTCCATTTCAATTATGAATGATAATCTTAATTTTTTGCAACTGAATGTCATCCATCAGTATATATGAGCTGTATTGTATAAAAATGAGCTAAGTATTTAATACCCCCACCTTGTTACCTCCTCCTCTTTAGCCATGGTCCACAAAATGGTGGGCTATTTGTTTCCCTGTATAGACTAGAATGGGAAATAATTCAGTGGTGAAAATAGTCAGAACTTATTAGTTATAGTTGCCCCTGCTTGCCAGTCAGCCATTTAACAGTTATGGTATTTGTTTCCTGTCGGTTAGGTAGGGAGATTGCTGATGGGCTTACAAATAGTTTGTACTACTTTAAAGGGCTAGGCTTTAGTAGGATCCTGTTCCTTTTACAAACTTCTGGGTAATGAATGGAGACAAGTGGGGAGCACTTGTAGCAAGCTCTGCTTCTGTAGGTGCCTCTTGAGAGTGAAGTTCTCACCCAGCAGCCAGCCCTCCCTCCCTCCTTCCTTCCCTCCCTCCCTCCCTCCCTTCATCTGAAGTATTACTTATTGTTGCAGGGACTTCTGCTCTTCTGCTTCTCCCAAGATAGTTCATACCTGATTTCAGTGTAAGCTTCAGGGGAGAGTATCTTTCACTTAGCCTTGTGCCATACAGCTAACATTTCTAATGAGAGCGAGGGGGAGAGGAACAGAGAGAGAATGAGAGCATAGATGTTTAATTTAGCATATGTTTACATAAATATGTAGAGTGAATATTGGCAATAAATATTTGGTCTTTATAGGAAGCTGATGAGTGAATAGTTACCCCCCCACACACACACACACCCCATACACAGAGTGTTAAAGATATGCATGGTACCTCTTTGACATTTTTTTTTTCCATTAAAAGTTTGAAACTAACGCCCAAGTGAGCCAAATCACAAAGAAAGTGAACCATTGTGTGTAGGAAAGTTTTGAATCATAAGCATAAATGGTTGGTAATCATTTCAAATCCACAAGGTTAGGGAAATCACATTGCATAGCTCATTTTTGTTAGTGAAAACTGGCAAGGGAGAATTGGATTTAGGAAACCACTTTTCCAACTGATTCAGTCATCCTTCTTAAACTGTACTTCCCTTCTTACCTTTCTGTCTTTAGTTACTTGGACATTTGGGGAATTATCTGTGTTGCTTTACTTTGGATGTGTCTTAGTTTCTGGTCTCAACTCTGAGACCTACAGGCCTGGCCTTCCCTAATTTTGTTGTCCTTCACATTGGTCAGCATTGCCTAAGCAGAGAGATGGGGAGAACTTGTTTACTCAAGTGCCCTTATGCTTGTAGAGTCAGCCTGGATGCTGCAATTGGTTCATGGCTTCAAGCTTGAGTCTGCTGCTTGGTGGCTGTGGTCTCTTGGCCAAGTAACCGCCCTTGCTAGGCTTTCTAACAACTGGAGTCTTCAGCACTGGCCTTACTGGGTTGTGCTGGCCACATGGACAGATGCATGTGGCCTTTGTTTCAAGTGCCCACTGAACTTCTAGCTGTGCTTGGCCATAGCTCTTCCTTTGGTACCAGAAACAACTAATTTCCTGCTTTACTGCCTTCAAGGAGACTAAAAATATACAAGAAGTGTGAACGTATTTCCAGAAGTTCTGTTATTTAATGTCCTGAAGTCTTTCTGTATATGAAGTGGTGGTTTTCTGAAGAAACTCTCTTAAGTCTGACTCTAGTACCATGGTCAAGCTGTGTCTCCCCCCACACCACGTAAGTGTATACTTTTACTTTGAGAGTTGTCCTCATTCTTCAGTAGAGCTTGTTAAACACGCAGTCATTGTTTCCTTCTGACTGCTTGTATGGTTTGTGTATGAAGTGCAAACTACTCTTGTAGGTTTGTCAAGAGGTGATGGAGCCTAAGGGTTCTGGCCTCAGCAGTGGATTTGGTGTGCAGGCTGAGAACTCTGGGAGCCCCACAGCTGAGAGCCCTGGAAACTATCTTTTGGGTGGAACAGATTAAGAGGTGGGCCAACTTAGAATCCTGTACTTTAGGGAGGTGTGCTCTGTGAGGACCCAGGCAGTTACTCCTTCCCTTCTGTAAGTGGAGATTCTGTGTGGACTAGGGCTGGCTGCTTCCTCTCTCTCTTAGATTCTACAGGACTGTGGGAGGGAAGCAGTCCAAAGAGACTTACAAGAGACAAATCCCAAGACAAACCAAGCCTTTATCATCTGTTAATGACCTTGCCTTTGAACCTTCCTCACCGACTTTCATAGGAGTGACAGCTGCAAAGAAGAGCTTAGAATTCCCCTAAGGTCACTGAGGACAAATTTGCAGGGCCTTAAAATATGTGGGAAACTATACCAGAAGACAGAGGCCTAGACAAGGCATGGCTGTGTTCCAGAACACAAACAAACCCATGGAGCTAAGTAGTGTAAAGGATAGATAGAATGAAGCCAAGCAGGTAGAGTGAGGTGAGGCAGTTCATCCTTCTAAGACCTTGCTGGGGAGGGCAGCTGTCAACTTGGAGCTGTGGATAGACATTAAGTTGAGCAAAAGAAGCCCATGTGGAGTATAAATTTGCTACCTGAAGTTGAAAGAAGAGGAAGCTGATCAAGAGTAATAGAAGTCAAGATAGTGGCTGCTTCTCGAGATGCCTCTAGATTGAAAGTGCCTGGTGGGTGGGTGGGGTACACTGGATGTTCTTGTTACTTTACTGGAAGTGGTGACTGTGTGGCAGGCATAGGGATAAGCCAGGGAAGCTGTGCACTGTGCTTCAGTTTATCAAGGCCAACTGTGCACAATGGTGGAGGAGACTGGCGTCAGAGAGAGAAGAGTAGAACCTGGCCTGGGAGTGGCTGCCGAGGCTGAACAGCCATGGGACTTTGAAGATGACATATGAATGCATGTACACATACATGCATGCACACACACACAGAGGCTCTTCCAGAGGCTAAATTACTGATGGAGTTTCCAAGTTTCATCTTCTATATCTCTGTACCTATTACTGTTTCTAGAAGCTGGCCATTTTTGAACTTAACTGTTTGTATTGTACGTAACTGTACAACAGTTACTGCCAAAGAACTCTGTGGTGCTTTCACATCACTGTGACATGTTAATGGTCTCTCACATGGAACAGGCATTTGACATTTTCTGTATATCATCAGGGGATAGACACTTGGCCAGCAGCATTAGGAACACAGGTTTTTGCCCCATTAGAACGATGGGGAGGATTTTCCTTGAGAGCTCAGTGTAGTATCCTCTGGGACAACTGCTATGTGTAGAGGTCTGAGCTGTGGGTTTGAGGTTAGGAATATAAATAAGATACAGAGTGTTCCCTCAAGGAGCCTCATGTCTGGGGCAAGACAGAAAGAAGTGGGCTTTGCATTAGTCATGTACCACAGTAATTGAGGGGCATTTAAGAAATGGCAGGAGTGTGAAGGACAGAAGACTATGACTGGGAACACTGGAAAGGCTTTCAGGGGATGCCTGGATGTGAGTTTAAGAAAAAGCAGCTGATGAACAAGTGACTGAAGTGTTGTTGGATGAGGACTGGAAGGGACGAAATGGAGAGATGTATTCAGGGGTACAGGTCATCTGCACTAGGATTCTAGCCTCTGGTATTGCTGGCCTGTAAGGTACTGTGGAATGGGGTAGTAGCAGGGAAGGTTGGTTTTGTAGCTGTACTGGCTGGTTTTGTATTACAACTTGACACAAAGCTAGAGTCATCAGAGAGGACAGAGCCTCTGTTGAGGAAATGCTACCATGAGATCCAGCTGTAAAGGCATTTTCCTAATTAGTGATTGATGTGTGAGGGTCCAGCCCATTGTGGGTGGTGCCACCCCTGGACTAGTGGTCCTGGGTTCTAGAAGAAAGCAGGCTGAGCAAGCCATGTGAAGCAAGCCAGTAAGCAGCACCCCTCCATGGCCTCTGCATTGGCTTCTGCCTCCAAGTTCCTGCCCTGTCAGAGTTCCTGTCCTGACTTCTTTGGTGATGAACGGCATTGTGGAAGTGTAAGCTGAATAAACCCTTTCCTCTCAAACTTGCTTCTTTGTTACGGTGTTTCATTGCAGCAGTAGAAACCCTAAGACAGTAGCAAAAGAGGAACTTGGTCAGGGAGAGAGACACACTGTTGTCAGAGTCTAAGCAGATATGTAGAATGAGGTTGCTGCAGATACTCAAGTGTGAGCCAGGCAGTCATTGGCAGGGGGTGTGGTGTGACGCATCAAGTATTTAACTCTGTTAGTCTGGAAGACCTTTCAAGCTCTTTGACCCTGAAATACCATGTGCTTCCTGTCTGTATATAATTGGAGGCAGTGTGGGAGTGGTGCTCAGTTCAGATTCTAGCTTAAGCCTCTTACCTGATAGGTGACCTTGGACAGAGAAAAGATGTGATCACCCAAGGAACTGATCTTAACCTGGTGCCTAAGTACTCAATATAGGGAGTTTGCTGTGGCTGCTTGAATGAGCCCTTGGAGGTAGACTAACACCAGGGACAACTGGAGAGTTGAGGGACAGAGGACCTAGTAAGTAAGGCCTGTTTACAGTCCTGACATCATCACACCACTTGGGGAGGAGCAGCATGCCTTTGTAGGCCTTTCCCATTAGAGCAGGAGAAGGGTCTATTAGCTCTTCCTGATAGTGCTGATCTTGAGTCATTTAGAGAGTCACAGGATAGCAGGTCTTGACAATAAGACTGGAGTAGAGCCTAGTCATATGCCACCAACAATGTGGTTCTGCAGTTCTTCTTGCCAGCCAGCAGATCTCTGCTATATTTGGAAGTATGATTAAAATGTTATTACTACCAGGCACCTCGGTGGCTTTCATTTCTTGTAGGCTGAGTTCTGTGGCTCCACAAAGGTGCCTTCATAGACCTGGGTGGGCTTGATTCCCAGAGAAAGGCTTGATGCTCTGTCCAACCTATGTCTTTTTTCTTAGTTGGGTGCCAGTGATGATGGAGAGGGAGTATCTGCCTCCTTTCTGAGACTCAGAGGAAGAGGTGCTTAAGCTGTTCCTCCTTCTGCACCCAGTCTAGCTTTTGATGTTAAACTGGCTACTTACTTTGTTTCCTAACCATTTTACATGTTTATAAACTTTGTCCTACCACAGTTCTCCCTATCAGGCAGTTCTTTCTTTCCTTTTTGATGTTTCATATCAAACTTAGGTTGTGTTTTCCACCACTAAACTCCATGCCCATTCCTACCCGGACCCATTCATTTCTTTATTATAATAAGCGACCACATGCCGGGCGGTGGTGGCGCACACCCTTAATCCCAGTACTCGGGAGGCAGAGCCAGGTGGATCTTTGTGAGTTCAAGGCCAGCCTGGTCTACAGAGCGAGATCCAGGAAAGGTGCAAACAAAAACAAAAAACAAAACAAAACAAAAAAAAGCGACCACAGTAGGCATTTGTCTCTCCCTTGAGATGGTGTCAGCCATCATCCAGGGGCTCCGTGAATGGGGAGTGTCACTGGGGTGGCCTGTGCTACTCTAATGAGCTCTTTTCCAGAGGATTGGTCTACACTTCCTTCAGGAGTCCCAGCACTCTCAGTGGTTAGCTTACTGCCTTCCTCTCTTTGCTGCCTTGCTTCACCTGGCCCCACCTATGAATGGCCTGAGCCCTACTTTCTTTAGACGTAATGTCAGCTCCTTGAGGTCTTTACCCAGAAGTCATTGTTATGTCCTTTGTCCCAGTATCTCGTTTGTCTGTGAAATATCCTAGTCATTACTCATGTGTCTGCTGGCACAAAGTTCATGTGGCTAAAGTGCAAGACTGGACAGGGACAGGAAGCCCATCGAAGGCCAGGGTCTGTGTGAAGCTTATCAAAGTCCTGCACTTGCTTTCTGAAGCATTTTGGATTTTCCATGGAGCAGAATGTGGGCATTAGACTACTATCTGAAATGTTTCTTTTCAGTGTTTGTCTGGAAAGGCCAAACTGTCACTGTAGGAAGTGGTTGTTTTAAGGGAGAGTGACCAAGGATCTAGTATTTCTGACCCTACCATACTGTGTGTGTGTGTGTGTGTGTGTGTGTGTGTGTGTGTGTGTGTGTGTGTCTGGTATATGCGTCAGCATTATCACCTTGGTGTCCTGCGGTAATGCTTCAGGGTACAATGTGAAGGTCTGGATAGCTAAAATTTGTAGAGTAGTAACTGCCTCTGCTGTGGTTTCATCGGTGCGAAGGAGTGCACTTTGACTCCTGAGACTGCCTTGTATGGTTCTCTTTCCTGTTTGAGAGGCTTCAGGTTACTTACACATTTTTTTTTTACCCTTAAGAAAATTCAAGTTGTGTATTGAGGTAAGATCTTAGATGCTTCCCTGCTAATCTAATATCTTGATTTTATTCTTTAATGATGTAACTTCCATTTCTTTGTCTTTTCTCTCCTCTTTATAGTCAGAAAATGGGTAAGAAGAGTCGAGTGAAAACTCAGAAATCAGGTACTGGGGCCACAGCCACCGTATCGCCAAAGGAAATCTTGAATCTGACAAGTGAGCTGTTGCAGAGTAAGTGTCCTGTTCTCCACCCCACCCCTACCCTCACCAGCTGTGCTTGCCCCACGTGACCTTGCCTTTTCACTCCTCTGCCTGTAGTAGGGGTATGGAGCTCCCTGAGACAGGAGCTCATCAGAGCAGCTTGTGCTCTGATCTTCTTAGCCATGGACCTGGGCATTGCAGAGCTTCCCTCATCTCAGTCCCTCTGCGAAGACTGAGATGTGGGCACCTGTTAGGGCATGTAACTGTCAGATGTGAAGCTTCTATACCCCAGCCATGGGATGTGATCCTCTCCAGAGACCCATAAGCAAGAACAGGTTCCATTGCTCTTCAGCAGAATGGCCCTGTACAAACTGCTAGGCTCCGTGTCTGTCAGCAAATACAGATCATTGTCTCCAGCCACTTGACAAGGACCACATGAGATTTGGTTTGTGAAGATGTATCATGACTGTCAGCCCTAGGCAAGCTCAGCTTGCCTTAAAGGGAGCCATTCTTCTAGAATGGCTCACCGTTATTTTCAGTAATTATGTAAGTGTGTTTCTGGTTTTCACATGAAGCCTGAGACTTTGTAGTTTGAGATGAAGTGTCATCAGTGCCTATACTTGCTTTTTTATGCTAAAATACTTCGAAAATTCTTGAGTTGTAAGTTAAAACCTCAGACATAGCCATGATCTTTTGCCCCTATATTTGGGTTTACCTTTTCCCTTTATGTTTACATTATTTGACTGCTAAATCTCAAGTAAAAATAGAGCTTTTCTTCAAAAATAGTAGCCAGGCTCCTGTCAGGTCCCTCCCTGGGTGCTCTGAGCTTCACTGTCCCTGCATCTCATCAGTGTTCCCCTCTCTCCCATTAGAACACAGGCGGCTCTCAGCCCTGACTCCTGCTTTGCTGTTATACTTCAGGGCCTCAGTCAGCACTTGGTGGGGGAAGAGTGAAGTCAGACTGGTTAATTAAAAAGTTAGGCATCAGCACATAAGCAGATTATGTGAATTATTTGCCACAGGGTCCTTTCCTTAGTGAAATGGGGGCAGTGGGTTTGGCAGGAGCGAGGGAAGGAGACTGTCTTTAAGCTGGTGTAATATTTAATAAGGTGGTGCTGCCAGGAGCCTGGCTGCCAGTGTGTTCCAGGACTGGCCGGGGTTGGCTCTGCAGTTCAGCCTCTTCAGAAGACTCTTTGCTCCTTTTTCAACTTGACTGTGCCATCTCTTTCGTAGTCCCCCAGAGTGCTTGATGAAGCGCATACACATGGATGTGAAATGTTTGTCAACTAATTTTCCTTAGGTCCAATGTAGCTAGTTTCCCTAGAGAGCCATTGCTCTGGGACTCAGCTAGAAAGGCACCTTGACCAACTAGAAGAGATCAGGGGAAATAGTTTTACATTGTAGCTTTGCTTTCAGATTTTACCTGTTTATAGATGTATTCTGAGGAGAGTTACTAGAAGAAGTGGGAACTCAGATGAGGCTGCTGGGCTGAAGTTAAGTGATGGGAATCCTTGGGTATTAGGGCATTTGTATGCTTTGAAAAGTGTACAAAGTATACCCACCCTCTCTATGTCACATGTACATTACCTGAGCTGGAGAAGCTCTGTCCTTGAACGTAAGCCAAGAACAAGGTAAAACCCCCCTTCTTCTGCAGACTAGCTGGTTAAATTAGAGGAGGAATGTCTTACTTGGTGGCTTTCACATTACAGAATGCAGCAGTCCTGCACCCGGCCCAGGAAAAGAATGGGAAGAGTACACGCAGATCCGGTCTCTGGTTGAGAAAATAAGAAAGAAGCAAAAAGGTAAAGTTGTTGGAATGATGCTCTTGAGGGGAAGCTGGGCATAGGTTAGTTGTTTCTTAGTGGTAAGACCTCAGGTCCTTGTGTCTGTCTATAGAGAGATGAGGCAGCCACCCAGAGAGACCCCCAGAGACTATTGTCCACTTGAGAGTGAAGATCACAAGTGCTGAGCTATAGGAGGAAACATTTGTGACTGGGGGCTAAATGGCATGACTTTTATTCTTTTTTATTTTATGACATGTGTATGAGCCTTGTTTTAACTGTTTCTTTTGACATGTCAAGTGGTGTTGATTTGATTAGTATCTTACCAAGTGTTTATGATTGACTCGTGCCCATCTTTGTTTCTTTGAGATGGAGTCTTGCTGTGTGACCCTGGCTAGCTTTGCACTCGTGGCAGTCCTTTTGTGTCAGCCTTCTAGTTGCTGGGGTTACAGGCATGAACCACCACATCCAGCCCAGTCCACCTTGATGAAGAGATAGTTACATTTCTTACGCTGTGTGGATTTGTGGTTTTTTTGGGGTCGTGGTGGTATGCTGCTGAAAATTGAACCCAGGGTGCATTCTAGGCAAGCCCTCTACCACTGAACTGTACCTCTTTTTCTTTTAAGATTTGCTTTTACTTTATGTGTATGTTTTGCCTGCGTGTATGTGTACTCATGCAGTGCCTGTGGAAACCAGAAGAGGGCGCCAGATCCCAAGGAACTGGACTTACAAAAGGTTGTGCTCCACCATGTGGGTGCTGGGAATTAATTGAACCTGGGTTCTCTGGCTCTTAACTGCTGAGTCACAGAGTCTCTCTAGCCTCTGCACCCTACCGCTTAAGCTGTGTTTTTACAGGGCATATTTGGTAGCCATCTTAATTATTCCTAGCCAAGTTGGCAAAGGGACTGTCAGTTTGAAAAAGCTTTTTCAGTAGAACTGATGTTTTTGCCCTGTAAATCATAAAAGATTGGTATGTACACCTGCATGGAAGGCAGCAGAGAAAACAGTAAGGAGCACACATGGCAAAAGATGAGAACCTTCTTTGGAGTCTGAAAGCTAAGTGGTTGTTTCCCACTTGTCTGAATAACCAACTGTTGTTCTGTCTGTGAACCTGTGACAGTGTGGTCTGTATCTATAGCTCAGATGGTCTTGGGTTCCCAGGTGGAGAGCAGGTCCTTTCTAGTTGGTTTATTTGGACTTGATGGTGTTAATCATCTCCTATCAAGTAGCCAAAAGAGTCTCTGCATTTCTGAGTCTCTCTCTTAGGAGATAGTGTCACTAGGCTGTACTAAACTTACAGAAGTAGGAGAACACAATTCCATTTTCAACTTCACCCAGCTCATTTGTCTTCCATAGTTTCTGTGATACCTTGCATGGCATAGAAGTGTGTCAGGAAACTTTACAGGGTGGTGAAGTGGGCTGGGTTCTATGCCTGTCCTCATGCTGATAGCATGCCTCTTGTTCCCCACTTCATCAATGTGATGGTTATTCCAGTGGATGACCTCTCACCTTCCTGAGTATTTTAAACTTGATGGCAAGTCCAGAAAAGAAGGTGACTGAGAGTCTCCTACACAGATCGAACACTGGCTGAACTTATTTTCATTCATGTCTTCCCTTCTTCCTTCCAACTTGTTCATCTCCGCCCTCCACCTTTCTTTTGATTTTTGTATTTGGTTTAAGAAATAAAATATTCCAGATAGAGCTGTGGTTCTACACTGCTCTTACTTTCAAAGGTATTTGTCTTCACTGTGAACACTTTCTACTCCCCATAAACGCTATATAACTATAAATACAAACACAATTATATATAAATTTACATAAATACTGTCATGCTTGAGTTTAACTTTTTTTCTTCAGTTATACTTTATTATTTTGTGTGAATGAGTGTTTTGCTTACATATATGTAAAAGTGCATCATGTGCATGTCTGGTGCCTGTGGGGGCCAGAAGAGGAGGGTATCATATCCTCTGGACCTGGAGTTATGAGCCACCATGTGGGTGCTGGGAATCGAACCTGGATCCTTTTCTAGAGCAGCCAGTGAACTTATTTGCTGAGCCATCTCTGCAGCCTCATGCTTGAGTTTTAAAAAGGTAGTATCACTATGGTATTTTATCTGTGGACACCCACAGCTCACACTCGAGTTGCTGGTGTTAGCCCTGCATCTCTGTGTTCTTAATGTCAGGCCTGCAAAGCATTCTCGTCTCTCCCAAAGCATCAGTGCACAGAGACTAGCTGCTGATTTTATTTGATTGGGTTTTGTGTTAAGGACATTGTGACAAGATGGCATGTCAGACTTGAGGAGAAAGCTACTATGAGGCAGATCCCAGCCACAGTTGTGGTAACTAAGTCTTCTCTCCCTTTACTATTAATACTGTCTAGTAGAGGCACCTAACCTTCAGTGCTCTTGTCACATAGTGTCAGTACTTCTCTGTGACTGGCAGAGAGTTTGGGATTTTAATTCACCTTTCCTGGAGCTTGCTCAGGTATGGACCATGACTACCTGGTGGTTAATTTTGATTATTTCAAGGTATGGGTGTTAAGACAAGAGCCAGTATGAGCTGTGCTCTGCCTGTATGCTCTAGAGCTGTGTGATGATATGTGTCCTAAAGTAGCTTTTGTTTCCAACGTGCATTATAGGTCTGTCTGTTACTTTTGATGGGAAAAGAGAAGATTACTTCCCTGATCTAATGAAATGGGCCTCTGAAAACGGGGCTTCGGTCGATGGTTTTGAAATGGTTAACTTCAAAGAAGAGGGCTTTGGTTTGAGAGCAACAAGAGACATCAAGGTGAGTTCACTGTCTGTTGGTCTAAGGGGGTTTAAGTGTGTTTGAACCGTTGTGTGGTATTGAGATTGAGCTCAAGGTGTGGAGCAGACACACCTGAGGCTTATCTAAAGCTTTGTGGGTACATAGGTAGCATTCCCCATCCTTGTGGGCTGCAGTTCTTTATCTGACCACATGGGCCATGAAGAGCCTCAGTCTGACAGTATTCTAAGAGTCCTGGGAGCTCATCCTCTTGGGGAAATGTGTCATTAACCCTGCCTTAGAGCAAGGCATTTACAAGCCTCTCTGTAGAACATGCCTGATAGGATTTTGAGACTTAACTAAGGAAAAGGATCTGGACTTACAGTGGGAGAGAGAGCACATGGAATCCTGTGATGGTTGGAGGTGGGGGAGGCAGCGTGGAAGGTGGGCCCTTGTTCTGGATAACTGAAAGTGCCACTCATGGAAATGGCAGCACCATAAGCAGTAGGGAGAGAAGAGAAGAGTTAGACATCTGGAGAGATGCTTTTAGGACAGTATTGGTGTAAATATTATGGCCACTCCACATAGTTAAAAGGAGATTTATTTAAAGGTGTAACTCACAAATGAAGGGATAGGTAGATGATGGGTTCTGGAAGAGACGCAGCGCAGTCCGGCGGTGTTCTCTGGAGAACTTTCCTCGGTCTACCTCTGGCGTCCAGGTCCAGGAAACAAGAGAGCGCCGCACATCCGGTCTCAGGTCTTCAGGCCCTCCCTTGGCCCCGCATTGTAGGCGTGATAGTTACGGAAGCCTCAATGGGGGTTGGAACTTCCAGACCAAAGCTGGAGTGGCTACCCACTACATCTCCCCCTTTTTGTCCAAATAAGAAGGTTCTAACTTAATACAAGATTATATACAAAGGAATGGTTATCAAATATTGTCCAGGAGTAATGAAGGATAATGACCTAGATAAGATGGAACTACAATCAGTGCAAACAATATCAAGCAAGAAGCACATACTAAAATCCAGAGATATATACAGAGCATAGGTAAATGGCATGTTACAAAGATCATTCCAAAAGGTGTCCTATCCTAAAGAACCTGAATCTAATACTTAATATGTTCTATCTAAGATATTATATATACTAAGTTGTAACTATAACTGCTAGTCTTCAATCCCATCAAAGACCTGAGAAGGAATATAATGGTACCTGAGAAATGGCAGATGGATGCAAGCAACTTTCGGGAATCTTGCAAGAGTAGACCGAGACAGCTGACAGCCTGGACAGTCACCTAATGTTTCTCAGCATTGTTGGTGCATTCAAATTGGCTACAGGCCTAAAGTATCTGACAGACCATTTTCAGAAGCAGGAATTCTGAAAGACCATCTTACCCTGTCTTGGCAGAGTACAGTGGTTGCTTTCCTTGTGTCCCATTTGTCCAGAAAGGACAGCATTGCATTCGTACTGTCAGCAGTCAAGGCAAGGGCAGTTCTTTGCCCAGTAGGCCATTTTGTGCCAAGAAGACAAACTTCCAAATGGAAATGTCTTAGAAGCCCAACGTTCTCTCGGGATCAAATTGGTGCTGCCAGGAGCAATTGTGTCTCATGTCAACAGAATTCTAAGTTATTTAAATGCCATATTCTCTAGGTCTATGAAGTGTTTGAAGATTACCTGTCCATCTGACCTATGTATCTGTAAATCTGGATAACCTAACTAATGTAACTACAGAGATGACAAGCATAGGTGACTATAAATCTATAAGTCTTATCTACCGAAATAAACTAAGGACTAAGGCTTCATGTAAACAAGGTAAACAGTCTATAAGCAAATGTACGGTAAAGGACGATGACTTCAAAATTGTGACAATACACAAGATATTTATAACAGAGGTAGGAATGTATAGTGCAATATGCAATATGACAATAATCTTAAATATATATCAATATACAGAATATCCTAAACAGAAGTAGAACATACATAAAGTATGACAGATATAAATTTACATTTGCATCAATATACAAATATTTCAAATAAGAGTAGAAATATATGTACATTCCTGTTGTCCTCAAGAGGAGGGGTGACAGTCTGTTTGCCAGTTGGGGAAAAGGACCCTGGCTTAGCCTGGGGGTGCTGGTTGCTCAGGGTGTTCATTCTGCTTTGTGCTCTCCACCCCGTGCCTTATAGGGCAAGCTCACACAAGGGGCCTGTGGCGAGCCAGTGTGCCTGTGACCTGGTGTGAGCCTCTGCCTGCTTCTCGAACGCAGCAGGTTATATTTCGAGTGTCCCTTTATTATGGTCTCATATCTTTCAGTTGGTGAAGAACTTGGGTAGAGGAAATGGATGTTATTATTTTAGTCCCCTCATACCTCCAACAGCTTTTTGGCCAAGCTCTCATTAACCATTTGTCCTCACAACTCTGGCATAATAGATATCTGTTGAATACCTACTGTGTGAGGGATATTCATTTGTTGTTATGCCAGATTTACAGAAAAAACTGGAGTTCCTTCCTGTCTGATAGTTATAATCTACAGTAGGGGACAAAACAGAAAAGCATTCAAATAGTAGACACTGACAGAGGCCAGATGTCACAGGCTTTTCTCGTGTATCAGGTAAGAAGCCTCCTTCATACCAGTACTGGGCGCCTTTCCTGGGAACGTTTGTCCTCATAGTCTGGAGGCTGGAAGGTGCAAGGTTAAGGTGCTGTGCATTGGGTTCTGCTGAGACCCTGCTTCCTAGTTCTCACCTGTCCTCCATGACAGAGCTCTAGGCTGGGTTAAGCAGTAGAGGCAGACACAGACATACACAGTCATCATTCTAAAGATGTGCTAGTACACTGGGAAAAGATTAGTGAGGTCAAGGATGTTTGGGGGCTGGTGCTTTAACTGGTGTTGTGGTTTGAATTCCTGTGCAGAAGGGATTCTGCTCTGGTTCATGACCTCAGCAGAAGCAGCACTTCACTTTTTACACATGAGGGTTTGGGTTAGAGGTAGGGATTATTTCATTTTTAGAATGTGAAAGTCTTAAGTACAACAAGCAGTAAGGCCCACCTTTGTGCTCTATTCCAGAAGTTTACCTGGGTCCGATTAAAGCTGAAAGTCTTGTTTGGTTTCATCAGCATAAAGACTAGATAGTGCCAGTTTTCCTCACAGAAATAGGATTTTATATTATGCTTCTCCTCACTTAACTATAGTACACATGTGAATATTTAAAACACCCCTGATCTTTGGAAGTGCTGATATGCAGCTGTCTTGTATTTCCTTGTGGGTGGCTTTCTGACACAGATATGGTTGAAATTATTGCAGCATGCTGTGAGATTCTACTGTTTTCTTACTTTTTCTCTAGGCAGAAGAATTGTTCTTATGGGTTCCACGAAAGTTACTAATGACTGTTGAATCTGCTAAGAATTCAGTATTGGGTAAGAATAAGGCAATGTACAAGTTATTCAAGTCTATAAAATCTCATTTCTGACAATAGAAGATAATGCTTGGTTGTTTTTCAACTAATGACATAGTCCCTTAAATCCATATTCAGTGTTTTCCATTTTATGTCTAAAGGATGCATGTGACAGGAAGTGTTATAAAACCTTGGAGTTTTGTGTTGTGGTTTTAGCATGCTTGAGTGGTGGCTTTTTAAAGGAGTCCATGGCACTTACTTACACTGCTAACTTCTGGATTGATTCAGGGCCCCTGTATTCTCAAGACCGAATTCTCCAAGCCATGGGAAACATTGCACTGGCCTTTCATCTGCTGTGTGAGCGAGCCAGCCCCAACTCTTTCTGGCAGCCATACATTCAGACCCTCCCCAGTGAATATGACACCCCTCTCTACTTTGAAGAAGAGGAAGTGCGATGTCTTCAGTCGACACAAGCCATCCATGATGTCTTCAGCCAGTATAAAAACACAGCACGCCAGTATGCCTATTTCTATAAAGTCATCCAGGTGAGCAGGCTGGGGAAGAACGGACCTGCTGCAGGTGTGTCCATTTGACATCTTCTTACAGGTTGCTAAGCACTTTGCTTTTCAGTTAAAGGGTATTCAGGTACCTTTCTTTCATCGTTTTCAATTTTGCAGAACTACTACCACATAGTTTTAAATGTATCTGGCTTCATCAGCATCCAGGATCAATACAACCAGCAGTTGTTTCTCACTGACTAAAGTCACTGAGTTTTTTGAAAGAGATTATAAAGAGATTTTACAAGCTGTGAACTTTATGGAATATAAAAAGGTTCCCTGTGTGTAATGTTTCTAGGAAAATTAAAATTGATTTTTAGGGGCTGGAGAGATGGCTCAGGTTAAGAGCTGTTGTTGCTCTTGTATATGAGTGGGGTTCAATTCCCAGCACTTACAAGATGGTTTACAGCCATCTGTTACTCCAGTTCAGGGGATCTGATGCCCTTTTCTGATTTCCTTGGGCAGAAGGCATTCATACAGTAAGTACACAGACATACATTTAGGCAAAACGTAAATTAAAGTGGATAAATTTAATAAAAGTTAAAAACTTAAAAAATTAGGAAACAAATTGATAAAAGTTAAAAAATTAATTTCTGCTATATTCATTAGTTGGAAAAAATTGAGAGTTATGTAAACTGCAAGCTAATGTTTTTCAAAGTGTACTTTGTGTTATATTTGAGGTAGTTCTAAGTGAAAGTGTCATAAACAAATCTCTGGAGGGTTGATTTTGACCTGTGTTTGGGGGTTCTATCACTCTACCTCAGGAAGGGGCAGAGCCAGTGCTGCAGGACCCCCTGAGCTGAGCAGGGTTGTTTCCTTGGGACTCCTTTGCAGTACTTGGGTCTGCCTCTGTCCTGCTGCACCTGGCTGGAAAACAGGAATGGCAACTGCTTGTCCCTCCCTGTCATTGGGCAGTTTGGCAGTCTGAATTGGGCCAGTGTGGTTCTTTTAGAAATCATCTGTCCCATAGTGTTTGTTATGCTTTCAAGATGTGGTAATGTCATTTATTGCTTTATGGAATAGTTTTACTTATAACTTTATTTTTATTTATTTACTTATTTTAAAGATGACTTTATTTGTGTGTGTATGTGTGTGTGTGTGTGTGTGTGTGTGTGCGCGCGCACATGTATGTACACATACTGTGGATGGGACCTAGGGCCTTGTGTCCATTCATTGTTTTAGCTTTACAGCATGCTTACTGTATAGGAATATTCCTCTTAGAGATATATCTCCCCTCCTACCACATATTTTAGCTATTTCAAAAGTCACATGATCCTTGCCTAATAGAAATTGCTTTGCCTTTCCAATCTCAAGGTTAGGGCATTATGAAGAATGATAATACATAGCTTTTCTTTCAGGTTTGCCTAATTTAAAAAAACTGTTGATCAAGTCAGATTAAAACTTGGTCTCTTTATTTACAATGTCCTGGAGTCCTACACCTAACATTTGGTGTAGCTTTTTGTCACTTGAAAGTGTTATGCTTTTATTCTTAGTTCTCATTCTATCACCTTGGCATTGTGTATGCCTCTGTGTATCTGTGTGTGTGTGTGTGTGTGCACCTGTGTCTGAAATTTAGGTTATGGGGTGTAGTCACTTATGTGGGTTAGCTGGGAGGCCTCATTAGCAAGAGCATTTGAGTGGTGGTCCCTAAACTGGAGAACCCTGAATGTGGTACAAGCAGCACAAAGCAGTAGTGCAACATGAACCTAATTAGTCTTATCAGCAAAAACCAGGAGTCAAATATTGGGGTAATAACCTGAAAAATCAGAGAAGCAAAGGAGCAGCTATTAGTGACTTCTTACCTACCTCTCCAGATCCTCAAACTAAAAAGGGGTCAAGATCCTGTCTCCACCTCCCGATTGTGCTGGGATCAAAGACGTGAGCCTCCCAAGTGCTGGGATTAAAGTTGGCCTCTATGGTTAACTAGTGGCTAGTTCCACCCTCTGATCTCCAGGCAAGCTTTGTTTGTCAGAACACAAACAAGATATATCATACAACACAGTAGAGGGGAATCTGTCCAGGTAGAAAGCCCAGTGGCCATGTGGGAAGAGCACAGGCTTTGTAATAAGTCCAGTCTCTGGTCCATCTCACTTGCTGTTGAGATGGAATTTGGAACCTGTTGCTTTCCTCAGCTGGTGCCATGTAGTAACTAGGGTGGGCTCTGATGCTGACTTGTGAGGGCCTACCTAACTACCTTGCCACTGCTTATCATGTACTGTGCCACAGTGGGCAGTGTCTGTGCTTCCCTTGACTGGAAGGTGGGAAGATACAGCCCCAACTTCTAGGGGGAAAGTGGACAGAAGGAGGTGACCTGTGTGAAGCCCTTGTGCTTGCTGCAGAAACACCCCTTTTATGTAATTGTCGCTATTTGGATCCTTCAGCGCATGTTGCTTGGTTGTTATAGTTTTTTATGGTTTTCACTTGCTTCTTCCTGGTTCTAGGATACATCAATCTTTTTAACCTTTTCTTGTAGTTGGATGTTTCTCTGGTCCCACTAGGCTCCCCACAGTCCCATGGCCTGCTTATAAAATAATCACTCAGAAGCTTATATTAATTATAACTGCTCGGCCATTAGCTCAGGCTTATTACTGACTACCTCTTACACTTAAATTAGCCCATAATTCTTATCTATGTTTAGCCACATGGCTTGGTACCTTCTCTCAGTTTTGCCTTGTCATCTTGCTTCCTCTGTGTCTGGCTGTTGACTCCTGACTCTGCCCTTCCTCTTCCCAGCATTCTCCTAGTCTGCTTGCCCCGCCTATACTTCCTGCCTGGCTACTGGCCAATCAGCATTTTATTTATCAACCAGTCAGAGCAACACATATTCACAGCATACAGAAAGACATCCCACAGCATTTTCTCTTGCAGTCTTTAGGTGGGCAAGGATATGAGGAGCCTCCTGAAAACCTAGAGACCAAGGCCACATCTTGGGCACAAACTCAGAACTGTCCAGTCTTCACAGTCCTGTTGTTGGTTTGGAAACTTGTGTTTGAAAGTTCATACAGGTTTTAATGTTTTCTGTAGTTTAGAATAGTGTTAAATGGCGTATTGCTAAGTCAGGCTGGCACAGTGGAAAAACAACTCCCCTCTTAAGAACTCAGGCTGTCACGCTGTTTGTTAACCTGTCAGTGCAGTCTGTCACTGTGGTTCTTCTCGTCCTCCTCCTTCTTTGTTTGTTTGTTTGTTTTTGAGACAGGATTTTGTTATATAGTCCTGGCTGGCCTGGTATTTGTTGTGGAGACTAGGATGGCCGAGAGTGTGTGGTCACCTTCTCGCCTCTGGGCGGGCCTCTGGGCAGGGATTACAAGCTTGCTGTACACCATGCCTAGCTAACTGCTGGAGTTCTTTTTCCAGAGAAAACGTGACCATCACTAACAGGGATGAAAATAAGGAGCAGAGTGACCATTCAAGTTGAAAATGCCTAATGAGCTTCTGTAGAAAGTTTCTTTTTCTTTTCTCTGTGTCTTTTTTTTGTTTTTCAAGACAGGGTTTTTCTGTGTAGCTCTAGCTGTCCTGTAACTTGCTCTGTGGACCAGGCTGGACTTAAACTCAGAACTCAGAGATCTGCCTGCCTCTGCCTCCTGAGTACTAGGATTTAATGTGTGCACCACCACCACTCATCTTGCTTGCTTGCTCTCTTTCCTTCCTCCTTCCCTCCCTCCCTTCTTTCTTTTTTTAAAACAGGGTCTCATTATGTAACCCCGACTGACCCGGAATTTGCTACGTAGATCAGGTTGGTTTCAAACTCACAGAGATTTGCTTTCCTCACCTCCTAAGTGCTAGGATTAAAGCTATGCTCTATCGTGTCTGGCCTGTAGAAAGTTTCTGAACCAGGCATTCCAGTTAAGTGCCTGTTGGAAGAAGCACTCTAGGCAGCATAGAACCAGGGGCATAAGCTGATACCCAACCCAGCAGCTCAGGTGTGGTGGATTTGAGCAGCATCTGTTCTGCGTTAGCCAGAGGCACAGAACTGATAGAATGAACAGGCTGTGATCCAAGGAGTTCAACATCTGATTCACTGCAGAAAAGTCAAGAATTTGGTGCTGAAGTTCTAGAGGGTTCCTGGAGAGCTGCTGTCTTTAGTCTGTGTTAGAATCCTTGAAGAAGTTGGATTTAATACTGACTGCAGCAACAGGATAGTGAATTTGCCAGCAAGAGTGAAGACAAGCAGGAAAAAAAACCAGTTTCCTTCTTCCATGTCTGTATGTGGACCATCACCAGAAAGTGCCACCCAGGTTAGGGTAGGTCTTTCCTCAAATAATATAATGAAGAGAAATCTCTTATAGGAGTGCCCAGCAGTGTGGGTCCCTGTCAATTCCAGATGCAGTCAAGTTGACAACCAAGGTTAGCTATCACACTCATTGAAAATGATCTTTTGAGTCCAGCTGTTTTTCTTGTTTTAGAATTGTCTCATCACTTCTAAAAGTGTTGGGTGGTAAATCAGAGTCAATACAGACGTCACTATTGTCTGCTGTTATATTGTTTGTGTCCTCTTCTTCCTCCTTCTGGAGCAGGGAAGGTCAGTGCATTATCATTGTCTTAGCACTCTGGAAGAGAGCACCACTGTGTTGTGTTACAGCATTATTAACATTTTCATCAAATGGTCTGCCCTCAGGGGTGTCTGGATTTGTTTGTTTGTTTGTTTTTGCATCGAGGATCTTCATCTTTTCCAGGAACATGAGAACTCTTCCCCAGAGAAGTATTTGTGAGCTCTGTCACAGACCTTTCCAGGTCGCAGGGAAGGGGTATCCATATTTCATTTCTAGTTATTGTGATTGCCACATAGGATCCTCTTCCTGAGTGTTTGTATCTAGCTCTTCAGCACTAAAGACTGTTCTTATCTGACTGCTGGCTTGAGAGTAAGTGCTGCATACCTCTGTGTGTCTGTGTGGGACCCTGGTCCTTGACAGGTCTGTGCCCATTAGTTGAGAGCATCACACCATTCCCCAGTGTTTGGAGTTGTATTCTAAATGCATCATGACTAAGTTCTAGTAATCATAAATGTCTTTAGGATTTAGATTTCTTTGTATTGCTTTTGTATTTTAATTTTTTTTTTTTGGTCTCTCTTATCTCTTGATTGTCTAAAACCTAGACAAAGTGCTTCCTATGTTCTCTTTTCCCAGCATATTTCTTTGGTCAAGGGCTTCTTGGTGTGGGCACTTTTGTTAGTTCAAGTGAATTGATTTTAGCTTGCTTTATAGAGTTTGTTTTAAAATGGAGTTTTGCCAGGTCTCTGCTCCTCCTCCCTTGTGTACTGGAGGCTTGAGTGTCTGGTCTTGCAGGCATCCTTCCAGATTCTGCACTGTAGTCTTTTCTTTTTTCTTTTCTTTTCTTTTCTTTTCTTTTCTTTTCTTTTCTTTTCTTTTCTTTTCTTTTCTTTTCTTTTCTTTTCTTTTTTTTTGACGAAGGGCAGGCAAACAAGGCTTTATTGGGAAGTAGAGTAACTACTCTTGCAGCAGGGGGAACCTGAAAATAGGTTGCCTAAGATTGTATTCTTAGGTGCTTAAGTAATCACAGTATCCTACAAGGATATAAGCTTATGACAGGCGCCTCAGGCAGGCACTGAGCCCACCTGGTGTTGATGCTCCACCTACTGGTGGAGCATTGTACTGCAGTTTGATTTTAGCTCTCCCAAGAGCTCTAAGTTTAGAAACTGACTGAGCCACATGCTAGAAAAGGCTTCTGAGGATTGAGAGCCCGCAATAGGGTAACATTTCCATCAGTTTGTGCACAGGAGCCAGAGAAGAGAGGACTGGTGGTGGAAGGCAGAACCTGGCTTTAACAGTGTGTGGTTTATAGCTATGAAAATGATCCTAACAGGGGTGGGGGTTTGGGGAAGTGGAGGGCTTGGAGAGGAAGACTGGGGGCGTGGGAGGAGGGAGGAGAGGGGGAATCTGTGGTTGGTATGTAAAATGAATAGAAAATTACTTAATAATAGTAATAAAAAAAGAAAATGATCCTAGCAAATCAGGACACAACTGCAGGTCAGCTCCATGTGAGACTTGCACATGGCAACATGTGACCAGTTTGGTGACAGAAATCCATGGAAAAGTAGGATCTGGCTTAAACTCAGACTTGAAAGCATGTACTTGTGTGAAAGTGACTCAACTCCAGTCAGGTTTCGCTTTTCTTATTGTGTTGAATGATCAGTGGAAAGAAACAGGTCTGAGGGTAAGCTGTCTGTAACTGTAACTGTTATCATAGAACATGGCAGATGGTGACATGGGGCATCAGCTCGTGTTGAGGTTAAGAATTTTCATAGAGACACACATTTCCCTTGGTTGAGACTTTAAAATCTGATACAGGTTTAACAGGATTGAAAATTCATTCATTTCCCAGTTTAGGTGACTTGTTGCATGTTTCTCCTCTTGTGGAGAAAATGATTTGTGTATTAGTTGTGCATCTTGTTTCAGTGTGAGAGAATTCATTCACAATGAGTTCTCATTTTTCCTGCCTCTTGCTGCAGAGTGGAGGATGGTGGTCTTGAACTGGGTATCTTTCCTGGGCAGGCAGCTTCCAGCTAGCCAGGGCTGTGGTGGCAGAAAAGATGAGCAACCATAGTTACAGTTACTGCTGCACCTGCTACAGCCTGTTCTGAACATGGGACCCTGCCAAGAACAGAAGGGGATGCCACTTTTGGTTCTTGGTGTGCCATGGCTGCTGTGGCTAAATACAGACAGTTATTTGTCCTGTTTGCTTTGGTTTTACTCGTGTCTGTCACATAGCAGCACAGGATGTGCACTTGCTGTCACATGTGAGAATCCTGTAACACACAAGCCTTTTAGGAACATGCACTTAAATTACGTGGAAGACTGACCACCAGCTTGTAGTGTACCTGTCTTTAGATGCCTTCCAGGATTAGAGGTCAGAAACTGCAGGTGGTATCCAACTCGTGTGTGTGTGTGTGTGTGTGTGTGTGTGTGTGTGTGTGTGTGTGTG